>CM062650.1:29149254-29433083 GCA_031772095.1 Zeugodacus tau | reverse complement strand
CAGCCATAAAACTATGAGCGCTATTATCGAGCTTGCTGATGTGCGGTTGAAAAGCGAAATAAAATTTGAGAAAAGAAAGAAGACAAAAAGAAAACAAACATGGGAATGCTGATGGTTTTAGGTTCATATGTTTATACTAGAGAATGTTTGTTTGTTTTGGAGGTGTGGAATTGTTGAAAATTCGCGGTTGTTGTAGCATTTGCAATCCTTCATCAGCGTTTTGTCCATGCATATATATGTAAGTGTGTGTGCGCCCCTTTTTTAATTTTTCTATTTCAAATTTTTTTCGAACCTATGATGTTTTATCTGATATTTTATAGATATTTTTTAGATGAAGTAGCATCAGTTTTTACATTCATTAAATATATTTGTTTCTATCAATGTTGTCACTCAATTTTAACAACTTCAAACCTTCCCACTGCAAGATAGTTACGCTCTCAACTCCTCCATATTATAATAATAACCATTAAATGCTCCATAACAAAATAGTTTGAAGAAATTCTACAGCCCTCATATGCGCTGTCATTATAAAACTGTCAAAAACAGTACGATCAGAATGTTGATGTTACTCATACGCCCCGGCCTACAGCAGGAGTATAAACGAAATGCATTTAGCAGTGAGCTGATGAACTACTTTAAAAGAATGGAAGAACTTTAGAAGAAAATAATAATGCTTCGAAGTTTCCGAAAAATACTTCCAAGTAATATTACTTTTCTAGTTATTTGTAATTAAATAGCATTAGCAAATATTCAATAATTTGTCAAGCGTGCAAACAATCTTTATAAAATTTCAGCGGATGTTCTGAGTTAGCATTAATTCAATTCGTAGATACTTTTTTTAACTACACAACGGAACAAAAGCAATATTTTTTGTCTACATAAATAGTCACTTCTCTGAGCCTGCCTCTAGTCAAAAAATTTGCCGGCATCATATTACATAACTCTAAATGATTATATTATTCTAAATGATTCCATTTGATTATGTACTATTTGTTGTTCGATTCACCAAAATCCAAGGTTTGTAGTAGACAACCATGGATTACAAATGTTAAATGTCGAATCGATTCGTGATTAATCTTTCACCAAGATCATTAAAAATAACAGTCACGTAATGCAAAATGAACTGAGGGAAACAGCTTAAAATCAACTACGGAACATTACAAAAGACATGCATGAAGGGACAGCTACACAAACTATAAAATTCCCAGGCCACAAATGTGCATTAATTACCTTAATCTGACTTGTTTTACTGACTGCAAGTAAGCACAAGGCATCAGAGCATGAAGACCCTTACGATGACAAATCAAAAATCAAGAAAAAGGTAGAGAAATAAACAAACCAAAGTGAAAAACAGAAATGAATAAAAACTGAAAAATAACACGAGATTCACGAAACTAAACACTCACACTGACACACAACAAAAGTCGCTTCGAAAAAAGTCTAACGAATAAAACGAAGAAATGAGAAGGCGAGAAGCGCAACAGAGCAGAGATTGCAAGCGGTGGCAAAGAGAAAACGTTTTCAATTGTTTTAGACACTTGTCTACACATTCTTCGTCGTTGCTGCGGTTGACAACGTTCAGACTTTCGTCGTTTTTACTATTGCTATTGTTGTTTTTGTTGTGGTTGCTGCCTACTGCTTGTGGTAAGCTGTTGTTAATTTCGTTAACACTGCGCTGCCATTTTGCGTACCGCTTGTCATTTGTGCGTTTTTGTCCCGCCTGCTGGCTGACTGACATTCATCATAACGCTTTGTAGCGCCTAAAAATATGCCTCGGTCGAAATGAATGTTCAAAATTCTGAATCATTGTTTGTGTTAATGGCTGTGTAGGTTTCTAAGGAGGGTGAGCTCTGAAAGATCTTTCATTTACTACCAAGCATTACAATTGAAGTATATTTTTATTATTAAAAGTTTCAAAATAAAAACCAAATGACCAAATGATGGTTTCTCATAATATTTTGGAGAATTGATGAATAGTTTTAGTTAATTCAATTGTTGCACATATTTAATATGTTACACATGCTATCTTATCTCCATTTTATTTATGTATTTGAATGAAGTTGGCTGTGATTACATGAATATTTTCGAAAACGTTCTCACAATTTTTAAGGTAAGAAATGTAAAAGAGTTCTCGTAATTGCTTTGCATCTCTTTATTTTGCATCCCTAATTTTCTAATGAGAACTCATTCGCGTATTTTAGTTTTTAACGATACACCGTGAACTTTATATAATTTGGTTTGTTGCTTTGTATATATTTAACTTGCGAGTTTAGCGGGCATTCTTTGAAACTCATTTATAAGTGTAGTTACACTATTTCTAAGGATTTGATTTTATTGGGGTATATGTGTGTCAAAGATCAAGTTTGTGCACGTTCGTTTGTGATTGCGAGTGTATGAGTGTGGTAGCTGCGGCTTCGATTGCACATCCGGTCGATCTCCCTATTAATACTAAAATTAAAAATATAGCAAATAACACAAATGAAAACATGTATAACAACCAACAAAATTAATAATTAGTGAGTTTTCGTCAAGCATAGCCTCCAAAAGTGCACACATACAATTCAAGAAATAATTAAAATAAACAAACACACAAGGACAAGCTAAACGAATTTAATTAACAAACAGAAATTGTGAAAAACAAACACACAGATATAGTTCCAACGACAAGACGGTAATTGATCTAGCTGCTTGTTGGTAGATTGAGCCACCGCAGAAACGCCGACAGCAACAACAACAAAGTAATAGTTGACTTACAACTTTCGCATATTAACCGTGTCGAACATTACAGTTGTCAACACCAGCATTTCGTGTGCCGAACATAATTATTTTTGTTTGCCGTTAGGCTAATAGGATGGTAGTTAAGTATTTGCGCCACCACCACAAACAAGTGTATTATACACACACACATGGATGCTAAAACAACAATGCCCATCATCTAATAAATGGATCCATCATTAATGATCGCAGCATCGTCACTGACCTGAAAATATATTTAATACACAAAAAAAAATATAAAAGAAATAAAAAACAACAACAAATTCAGCAATACAACTGCAGTCAAGGAAAGCCATATTTTGTATGAGACAAAGGAATTCATCATTGTGCATGAGTAAACATCAGTAGAAGCTAATCACATCACATAAACACCAAGGAGAAATCATTTGCTGGTGAGTAAAAGAAAAGGGAGAGAGAGAGAGAGAGTAGACAAGAAACACTAACTAATTGGTGATGAGTTTTTGTCTGCAGAAACCCAAAATGTACGCCATAATGATTTTGTAGCGATGATAATATTAAATTAAATGTGTGTGCACCCTGTAGGAAATTTCTAATCTTTTCTTACAAAGTGTGTTTTATAGACATGTGGTTTTCAATAAGGCAATATTTCTTTAGGAGTTGGTCTTTTTGACTGCTGTTCTTGATTTATACTCGGTTTCACAGACATATCCGGAACAACGTTTACTGCTTACAAACGGCAACAATTTCAGCAAAGAAGTGGTCGAAAATTGGGACTCTTGGCTGGAATTTTTTCGAGCCAGCCGCGGCGTACTTCTGCCCCAAATAATTTTTACACCATAATATCAAACCCTTCTCTTTAAAACAAAGCTAATTTCTTGGTCATAACATTAAATTATAGACGTTTTGTTTCTTCCAAAAAAATGCTCTTTATTATAAAGAAACTTGAATAACATCTGACCTTATATTTAAGCAAGCGTGGCCTAAGCTTGATTTATAGCTGCGTAAAAACTCCACTTTTCCATACGCAACTCCAATAGAGAATAGGGCTAATTTATATAAAATTCTTTCCTAAGTGGATTGGTCGGAAAATACGGAAGTTAACCAAATTCCAAAAGTTTCAGTTGGTGTTCTTACGAAAGAGTTCTAGGAAGAGTGTAACATTCAGATTTCTTATGAATCTGCACCGCCAAATCATGAAGTAAAACCACTTTTGGAAAATTCACTTCAATATAATCTTGAGAGTCCTTTTCAGGGTTAAAGTACCTAAACGCTGAAAACGCTTGACATGAATGCGAACAAATTCATCAAAAAATGTATTATGACATGGCATGGGTATCAAATGAAATATAATCAAAACATCTTAGATGAACTTACAATTATTTGCAACAGGGTTGTGTGCTGACCTAGTATTGGAGTATTACAACCTTTGAAATTTAATGGGATATCAAATGATGGGTATACATTTTTTTGAAAGCTGTTTACTTATCGAAAGATCAAAAACTTGACAAAACCTCCAAGTTTGAACAAAACACAAAATTGTTGTTGGAAAAATGAAATAAATAAAATGAAATTGAAAAACATCTGGCGGCTAAATAGAAAGTCTCTCTCGCTATCTCTGCAGCCGTGGCTGGCTGTTACGCATAGTGTATGTGGCGTGTGCAAAAATATGTGAATTTTGTCAAAATAGAAATAAATAGAATAAAAAAGCATTTAAATAAAACTTTTAAAGGCAAGAGGCATTCGAAACTTTTGCCTAATAATTCCTACTGCTGCTAACCCTGCGACTTCTTGGCCAACTTTGAACTAAATAATGCATTTTGACTACATAGTTGACTGGCCAAATGCCAATTGTTTGCGTGTCTGAAATCTGAAATTAATATTTGAAGTTTATTGAAAAGGCATTCATGCATATTTCAAGGCAAACTCGAACGCTCATACGGCCCGCTCGCAGTATTACTTCTCTGCGCACTGTGGGTGGTTCCACGAATAATCAACGTGTATCTTGTGGAATAGCAGTATAACTTTGCATGGTGCCTATTTGAAGAATGGCAAAAAGTTTTCACACATAAAAGTCTCAAAGGCTATGAGCAGCCATATTGAAGGTCTGTTCGAGGTTGTACCCTAAACAAATTAAGTATGTATGTATGTGATTGGCGTTGCAACCGTTTAGCCGGTTATAGCCGAATCGACGATAGTGCGCCACCTCTCTATCTCCCTTCGCCAGTTCGGCGCCAATGTTGGAGAGATCCCAAGTGTAACCAGGTCGCTCTCCACCTGGTCCCTCCAACGGAGTGGAGGCCTTCCCTTCCTCGGCTTCCTCCGGCGGGGTACTGCATCGAACACTTTCAGGGCTGGAGCGTTTTCGTCCATTCCGGACAACATGACCTAGCCACCGTAGCCGCCCGCTTGTCTTTTTTATTCGCTGAACTATGTCAATGTCGTCGTATAACTCGTGCAGCTCATCGTTCCATCGTCTGCGGTATTCGCCGTTGCCAATGTTCTGAGGACCATAAATCTTGCGCAACATTTTCCTCTCGAAAACTCCTAGTGTAGTCTCATCTGCTTCGATAAGCGACTTGTAGAGCTTGATTTTGGTTCGTCGAGAGAGGACTTTACTGTTCAATTGTTTACTCAGTCCAAAGTAGCACCTGTTGGCAAGAGTTATTCTGTGCTGGATTTCGAGGCTGACATTGTTCGTGTTGTTGATGCTGGTTCCCAGGTATACGAAATTATCTACGACCTCGAAGTTATGACTGTCAACAGTGACGTGGGAGCCAAGACGCGAGTGCGCCGACTGTTTGCTTGATGACAGGAGATATTTCATCTTGTCCTCATTCACCTCCAGACTCATTCGCTTCGCCTCCTTATCCATGCGGGAAAAAGCAAATTAAGTATACACAAACTAAAATGCTGCCTGAGTTTTTGCTAACAAATATTTGTAACTGCAACTCCTTATTTTACGGTGCAAAATATTTGCTTCGTAATGTTTCATTCCAACACTCATTTTTAATTTGATTTATAAGCGCGCTAATCGCATTAAGATTTCAGAGAAAATATGAAAAATTATTTGTGCGAGTTGCCCTAGAAGCTGGTGATGCATTACGTGCTGAGCTGAGTTTAGGGACTGGAAGCGTGTGGCTTCGTATACTGTCAATGTTTTCCCTGAGTGGAGAGCATACAAGTTTTTTTTGCTATGAATGATTAAAATTATTTTTGTGGGTTGAGAAATTCGTGAGCATTCTTTTGGTAAACATTATTTGTAGCTGAATATACAAATTATTATAAATGATTTATTATATTAAAACATTTGCGATGGAAGTACTTTAAATTATGATATATTTGATTACTCTTTAACATTTATACCAGCTGTTTGTAAATCATTAGACTTCGGAGTATGACAAAGATTGCCGGATATATAAAGATAATACCGTTTACTCGTATACTAGTATATTCCAAAAAATCAATGCTTTACTCATGCGAAGATATTATCTTTATCTATTGCCTTTATATAAAATAATTTTACTAACAATTTCTGAAGCGAAACATATTTATACCATTTGTTAAGACTATCCCTCGATGTTCTATCCATAATTTCTCATTTTAAATTCAAATTAATTTAATTTCCAGATCCATCGCAAATGATAGATAGCGTAAAATGCTGAAAAATATTAAAGCGTCAAAAAGTCTATCAGAAGATATGGGACTAGTTGTAGGTTTTAAGACTGGCGAAAGGTGCCAAATATAAAACTGCATCGCTATGCTCATAAAACTGTACTTATAGAGCGATCACTTGACTCATATGATTTGCAATTTTTCATATCCGAAATGTAATTCTTTCAATTATATAGTTGTTAGTAGTAGGAAAGGCTAAGTTCGGGTGCAACCGAACATTTTATACTCTCGCAATTTATTGATGTAATTTTATAAAGATAACACAATTCGACCCATATATTCTGAGTAAAGTTCAATAGAATAACGAAATCATCATAAATAGTATATGGGGACTCAGGTAATTCCTGAACCGTTTTCACCACCAAGATATAATATATCGAAGACTATACGCCCACCTAATTTTATATTATCTATAATTAGGTTATGGGATCTGGGGGAGAAGTTGTAACTGACCCGATTTTTTTAACCACTTTTTGGTACATAGACCAAAAATGTGATAAGAAAACAAGTTAAGGAAAGGGCTAATGGTTCGGGTGTAACCAAACATTTTATACTGCCAATTTATTTATTTAACTTTATTAATTATTATATAATACACAATTTGAAGCCTAAATATTCGTCATATATATTGTATTAAGTCCATTGAAAAGTTGGAAACCATAATATTTGGTTAGAAGCACCGAGGATCCTCATACCTTCGATACATGGGGCCTTTGAAAACTCCTATGGTCCGATTTTCGGCGATTTTTAGAAATGCGGCTGCCACACTATAAATACAGTATTTGTTGCAAAGTTTTGCACCGATATTTCTTTTCACTAGTGCTTACTTTATATATTGTAAAAGTAAACGATTCCAAAGATCATCTTCTAAGTTCTGGTATATAGGAAGTGGGCGTGGTTGTGGAAGCGGTTGTGGTAATTTTTCACAACATATTATTGGGAGAGTAAGGAAACTATTACAAACCAAAGTTTCATTGAAATCTCAGTCTGATTAGTTCCTGAGATATGGTTTTTGACCCATAGAGGCGTGGGCGACGCCACGCCCATTTTCCATTTTGTAAAAAATCTGAGTGCAGCTTCCATCTGCATACAAATTCCTTATGTGAAATTTAGTGTTTCTGGCGTTTTTCGTTAGTGAGTTAACCCACTTTAGTAATTTTCAACCCTAACGGCTTTGTATGGGAGGTGGGCGTGGTTATTATCCGATTTCTTTCATTTTTTGGACTGTATTAAGAAGTGGCTAAAAACGACTGCAACGAAAGTTTGGTTTTATATAGCTTTATTGGTTTGCGAGTAGTAGTATATATAAATAACCGATGTGGGGGCGGGACCACGCCCACTTCCCCAAAACAATTACATCTCAAATATGCCCCTTCCTGGTGCAGATCCTTTATTCCAAATTTTACTATTATAACTTTATTTATGGCTTAGTTATGACACTTTATGTGTTTTTGGTTTTCGCCATTTTGTGCGGGCGTCTTCACGGTCCCAAGGAACATGTGTTCCAAGTTTCATTAAAGATATCTCAATTTCTTTTTACTCAAGTTACAGCTTGCACGGACGGACGGACGGACAGACGGACAGATTGTGGACAGATCGGACGGACGTTGAACATCCGGATTTCAACTCCACTCGTCATCCTGATCATTTATATATATACCTTTAACCCCATATCTAACTCTCTTTATTTCTTGGTACGACACAAACAACCGTTATGTGAACAAAGAAACTATGATATCCTCTGTGCAACAGGTTGCGGAAGAGTATAAAAAATTTCAGGAGGAATAGAATTACATTAAAATATCTGAGAGATTTACCTATATTTTCGGTGAAAAATTATTCTTAGGCACCGAGTTCTTCATGTTCGATATCAGGGGCCCTGAAAAGTCATGGTCCGATTTTGACAATTTTTTCACAAGTGATGTCACAGCTCAAATACACTATTTGTGTAAAGTTTTATTCCGCTAGCTTCATTGGTTCCTTATGAATACATTATAAAGTGAAAGAATCAGATGGAATTCAAAATTGAGTTATATAGGAAGTAGGCGTGGTTGTGAACCGATTTAGCCCATATTCCACCCGTGTCATCAGGGTGTCAAGGAAGTGTTATATACCGAATTTCATTGAAATTATAGCAGTTCTTGAGATATAGCTTTTGACCCATAATTGGGCGACGCCACGCCCATTTTCCATTTTGTAAAAAAATTTGAGTGTAGCTTCTATCTGCCATTTCTATGTGAAATTTAGTGTTTCTGACGTTTTTCGTTATTGAGTTAACCCACTTCTAGTAGTTTTCAACCTAACCTTTGTATGTTAGTTGGGCGTGGTTATTATCCGATTTCTTTCATTTTTGTACTGTATACGGAAATGGCTAAAAGTAACGGCTGCAGAAAGTTTGGTTTATATAGTTCTTTCGGTTTGCAAGATATATACATAGAACCTATTTGGGGGCGGGGTCACGCCCACTTAAAAAAAAAAATACCTCCAAATGTGCCCCTCCCTAATGGGATCCTTTGTTCCAAATTTCATTTTCATAACTTTATTTATGGCTTAGTTATGACACAGTATAGGTTTTCGGTTTCCACCATTTTGTGGGCGTGGCAATGGACCGATTTTGCCCATCGAAAGCAACCTCCTCAGGGTGCCAAGAAATATGTGTTCCAAGTTTCGTTAGGATATCTTAATTTTTACTCAAGTTATCGCTTGCACGGACAGACAGACTCCGGATTTCAATTTTACTCGTCACCCTGATCATATACATATATATATATCCCCATATCTAAATTTTTTATTTCTGGGTGACACAAACAACTGTTATGTGAACAAATCTATAATACTCTCTTAGCAACTTTTGTTGCGAGAGTATAAAAAACAAATTACCTTCAAACTAATAAAGTAATTTGGATGCATTATCTACTTTATGTATGCTTGTGTATGAAGACGTTTAGCAGTATCATCCATAAGTTTGCAGTTATAATCAAAATCTTTTTAATCCAATTTCCGCCATAAAGAAAAAGTACAATACAAATATATAATCGAATAAAATATAATTTCAATTTATTTTAGTTGCACGATTGTATGAAAGCTAACGGTTGTTATATGAAATGCTTCTGAAATTATTGCCGTACTCTGCATGCAAACAATATGCAAATCCCTTTGCAAAGTTTTCCAGCGGAAGAAAGCCATATAAAATGAAATATAATGCAACACAATAAATTTTTACACTCACAAAGGGCACGAAAAGCTTGAAATGCTTGCTAAAGCAAATGCTGATTATACAAATCTCCACATACATACATATGTACATGTATCATGTATGTATCCGTGTATGTCACGGTTGAGCGAGAGACATGTTGGTAGTGTTTGCGCAGCGTATGACCCTGCAGGAAAAGCGTAAGTTGTTTAGGCAAATTTCAAAATCGGACCTGGAATAATTATGCCTCATTTGTATCGGTTGGTTTTAACTGCTAGGAGACTTCCAAAATGTAGCGGTTTAATACATATTCTATGAAATTTCAATTTTCGGTCTGCACCAAAATTCGTATTTGAATAAATATTGTCGTTCCAACTTCCGTTTTGATAAAATATATTTCCCGAATCCTGCAGGGATCAACACAACATATACATAAACAAGTATATGGGTAGCCTATGACAATCAAGCAACAAGAACTCAAGCTGGTGTGTCAATACTGCAGCTTCTGCGGTTGGTAGTCGCAAGTGCATTGTGAAGCGTCTGCTGGCTTGCGGCAGCTGTGAATTTACAATTTAGTGCAATGTAGCTTCACGCTGTGATGGCAACGGAAACGAAAAACCATTTCGCGTACATAATTTCGCTTATAACTCATTTGTAGCGATGTGGGTAAAGTGTTTGTAGTTTGCTGCAGTGGGTGTTTTCTTTCCGTTTTAGTTGTAAAACTTTATACAATTGCAATAAATTGCATTTGCACAAACTATCCCAAACAAGCACATGCCATATAAATATGTAATTGCATACGTGCTGATGGCTGATTTTATTTTCCCTGCTCACTTTGCGTTCTGTCTTGTTGCGCGCGACAGACAATTTAACAAGTTGCAGCTCAGATAAGCAAACCAACTCACTGCTGCGTGGAATAATGTGTGAGTTGCGCTTGTGTTTATGCAATGGCAATGTGTGAATTCTATGACAGCATGTCAGCCATGTGGCACTGACACATGTATAAAGGTGTGGTGTATATTATGTATGAGTAACAACATTGTGGGGAAAGCGCGCTTGTCAACAAAATACGAAATGGCATTGGACGATGCGTCGAAATGTGCTCGCACAGATATACATATATATATATAAGAAACAGCATTCAATCACATATGCATCGGAAGCGTGAGCAGATGGGTATAAGCCTGTTGATGTTTTGAGTGGCAGCAGGCGTCATCTGTTGTTGCCGTTCAAAAGCAAAAAAAATCAAGCTCAACAGTTGCGCAATTTTAAGCGAAAACTTTTTGAACGGCATGAATTACTCGGAATTGCCAGTACACCGGATGCTGCTGCTCATATATAATCTTTTACATTTATTTCATATGAAATTTCCATCCGAAGGCTTACTGCAATGCAAAACAGTTTTATTTTATATAAATATAACATTTCAATCCCACTGTTTGTCGAAATTACATTTTTTATTATTTATTTTATATTTTTGTTTGGAGAATCGCTTGAAGCCCTAAGCTTATTCCAAGAAGTTTATGATATAAAAATTATATTTAAATTTTATGTTATTATTTGAACGAATTGTCCATATCAAGAGAGTAGTACAGTACTTTTAGCATTTATTTACACTGCCTACCAAATGGAAAATTTTGACAATTCAACACCATCTGTAGGAGAGAATATTATTATGACCGACGTGTCGTATACGTAACATGTTCGAAATTCAGGCCAGTGAAAGTTAAATGATATTACATTGATATCTTGTAATAGCTTTTTTCATTATTTGTCTCTTCCCGCAATTCAATACTTTGTTTGAACCATTTAACAACTACTTTAAACAGTGACCCCTAGGATACTCTGCATTTGTATATCGTACAATTTTTGATTATAAGCGTTTGTATTTTTAAAACAAGTTCCCATCGGTATAAATCCAATAAAAACGTCGATACATCGAAAATATCGAAATTAAGCGATGTATCACATTAAAATAACATCGATGTTTAAATCTATGCATATCAGCCATCACTAATATAAATATTGTAAGAGCAGTATCAGTAAGAGCTCGGCGCAAGTCAAAATAGTTAAGTTGAAATTGACTAAATTAGTGCTTAAAAAATTAAAATGGAGATGTTTCTCAAAGTATATGTATACTCTTGAAATAGTCAAGGTCATTGAGCTTATTTCATAGTAGATTGATTGAGTCACAGCTATGTACTTCATCAGGATTGACAGCAAGAAACATCTTGAGAACTCTTGTATTTCCCAAATGTGCATTTATAAATATACCATATTCATTCTATAAGATGATGTGCAGAAAGGAATCTAGGAAATTAATTAGAATATATATTTTCTTTCATAATTTTGTGTATCCTATAAATACGTAAGCATATTTTTGTTCTCCATATTTGCCTCCAACTTTCCACTTTCTTTGCCTCTCAATAATCTCAGAAATTCAGACTAAACTGCAGCATCATTGGTAATTTGGTGTTTTTATGAGCTTATAATGAAATCGCTACAGTCTCTTGAGCTTAATAATGTAATATTGCGAAGGTCCTAAGATTAATAAAGCAGTCATGGTAATAAAATTTAACAGCATCTCATGTGAGTAGGAGGTAAATGGCACAAGATAATGAGAGACGTGAGATTAAGCCTATTTGATGTTTTTTTTTTAATGTAGTCGAATTGATGATCTGTTACGCAACAAGCTGCTGACAAGAAGCCGCTGTCTTACTGAAAGAGAGTATTAGTATTGAAAAATGAAGACCAAATATTGTCATATTCGTTAATGAGCATATTTTTTGCTCATAATAATACATAACCAGGACGTAGTTATTTAGTTCTCATTAATATTTCACATATTAAATTGATAGTATTTAGAGTATAGCACATGTATGACAGTTTTTATAGGTTATAGTGTGAAAAATAGGGGTTTCACAATAAAATGTATGTTTATTATTCCAATTTAATGAAAAAAACTGGTGAAATAATTTCTGATTGCCAAAGCAGAAAAACTATAATGCAATAAGTTTTCCTTCTTCATTTTATGACTCATATTAAAGTGGTACGGCAACCCTATTTGGAATAATTGACTAGTACGACCAAAATCAAAACTTTTGTTCAATAATAATTCCCTCCCTCAAAGGATATATCGAGAATGAAAGAATACATGTTCGGCGGAGCTTCTTCATGAGAAATTTTCGCCAGATTCAGAAAAAGTACATCTAATTGTAAAATAGTCCATTTTTCATGCACCACAAAAAAAATTCCCTTAAAATGTTATCGGTGGTCGTATAGAGTAGATAACAATAAAAGCAATAATAGAGGCTCATGATTATTACATTGAATATATGTATGTTATGCTTCAATCGACGTCTTTTCGAACAAATATCACAAATATGCTTTATCTATACTAATATTATAAAACTGAAGAGTTTGTTTGTTTGTTTGAACGCGCTAATCTCCGAAACTACTGGTTCGAATTGAATAATTATTTTTGTGTTGAATAGTCCATTTATCGAGGAAGGCTATAGGCTATAAAGCATCACGCTGCGACCAATAGCGATAGAGCGAAGAAACAGTGGTCAATGTGTAAAAAACGGGGGAAATTATTTATCTTTGAGGGCTTCCGTTCTCTGCGTTGCGAAAGCGGTTCAAGATACACAAAGTTATGTACGAAAGAATTATTTCTCTTTTAATGATCTAAAAAAAAGTCCGTGAGTACCGTTTTTGTGATAACTAATTTGGTCGAAATTATTTGTTAGAGTTGTATTATATACTATATATGATGATTTTCGTTATTCTATTATTTATGCCGAATATATGGGTCAAATTGTGTGATATCTTAATAAAACTATAGGAATAAATTGCGAGAGTATAAAATGCTCTGTTGCACCCAAACTTAGCCTTTCCTTATTTTTTTTAGTATTGAAATATCCGTGGAAGTACAGGGAAAAAGAAAACAAATATTGAACATTTGCTAGAAAGATAATAATAAAAGAATTATATTTAAGTTGACAACAACGGCGGAACAGATAATATTGATTTTGGCAACAAAATGAGATAAGTGCAATTCTCTAGACAGAACAATGAAAGATCTGTGGAATAATAATCGTCGCTTTGGTTGCGCAATGATACCGTTAGCTGGCGATTTTCCACAAATACTTCCTGTTATTCCAAAATCAACAGCGGCGAATGAATTGAATGTCTTAAGTCATAGTATTTGTGGCGGTACGTGAAAACCATATGATTGACCATTAATATGCGAGTGTTCCTGCAACAGGATAAAACCACAGAAGAACTGTTAAATATTGTAAATTGACAAATTCCGGTTGATTTTTTCAATGGTTTGATATCAATTCCACCTGGCATTTGTCAATTCGCTTCAACGAAAGACGAATCTACATATATCTGAATACATTGGCCAAAATTATAAGTATCTACGATTGGTTGAGTGCACGCGCAATTTTAGCTGTCAAAAATACCGATGTTGATGACTTAATCTATACGAATCAAGTCAAATTCAGGGAGATTTGTGTGTTGAATTTCTAAATTTTTTGGATTTGCTTGACATGCCGCCGCATCATTTACATCTTAAAGTTGGATTCGTAATTATTCTGTAATTATGCCGAAACTGTGTAATTGAACCCTGATTGTGACGCAGCTATCGAATAATGTGATAGTTGCAAGAATTTTGAAAGGGACTTACAAGGGGCAGAATGCTTGATTCCACCAATTCCTCTGAGTTCCAACGATTTGCCATTGCAGTTCAAACGTATTAGTTTCCACTGAAACTTGCATTTGCGATGTCAATCAACAGGTCACACAGACAGTTGCTGGAAATGTGTCGCATACATCTGGAAATGCCATGTTTTTCATACGGTCAGCTATATGTGGAGTGTTCACGGGTTGAAAAACCATCTTCTCTGTACATTTACGCTCCGGAACAGAAAACAAAAAATGCTGTTTATCAAGCTGCGTTACATTGAAAAAAAAATGTAGAAAAATCGAAAATAAATGCTTTTCAATACAATCTAAATTCAACTTTCTTTCCTGTTCAAAACAAAAAATTCCACAAAGGGCAACGTCTGTGGGGTCAGCTAGTTGTTCATAAAATCCTAGTTTTCCCGTATACATTTTGTCAACGACTTTGCGTTCCAAACTTATTCACAAAAGGATTTCTCACTTTTTAGCTTCAAAAGTGCTTGAGAGAAAATTTGCTTTTGCTGAGGTGTTGTCAAAATTCGTCAAAATAGATTATATAGATTAGATTTTATTATAAATGAGTTGAATACTAGCTCAAGTGAACAGGTATAAACTTTAGGGCTTATATGAAAGAGTCCCTGAACTTATATGTCAAAAAACATATGTGTATGTGTGTTTATTAGGTCGTGATATTTAAAAGCATTTATCAAAGTCAACGAAATCGCTGCAAAACGAAAAACACTTCCACACACACACTTATGCGCAATAAAAGTAGACTGAAAAGGAATTAATTTTCGGGCAGCATGTCTGGCAGCACGGGTGGCAGTAATTCAGCAACGGGGAGTGTCGTTTATCATTCGTTAAGAACAATCTCCCAAAAAGTTCAAAGGAGAAAGTAAAATCATTGTAAGTTGTGTGTGTGTGTGTGTGTGTAAGTCTTTGTCGGTGTACGTGTGGGGACACTTTAATGCACATCAGCCACTGAGGTTACGAGCTACGAAAATTATGGTGTGCCTGGGGTGTGTTGCTGCATTTTATGGTGGAAATTAGGACAAGCGCTGATTTATGCTTCCGTCAGCTGCGCCATGTGAGCGCGTCAGCTGAATATGAGGGATCGGAAATTTTTGAGTGCGCTAAAGTAGCAAGCAAAAGGGAAATTCATTCAAGGAAGTGCTAGACTTACTTTGAAAAAAAATTCGACACATAATTTTTTGTTTTTGTAATCAATTGCTTCGAAGAGTGCAAACCCTACGTTGTAATTTATAACAAACTAACACAATTTTTATTATTTTCTTTTAATTTTCACATTTTATTTCCCTATATGTTGGTTTGCTCCTTTCGATAAAATTTTTTGTAAAACATATGTTTTTGGTATTTTATAAATGGATAAAATGTCTGTTGTTTCATTAACATCATTGATAATATTTTTTGTGAACCAAATTAAGCGTTACTGGAAGCAACTCTGTGTAATATGGTTTGCTTAATATCGTACAGTCCATTTGATCACAGAAAATAAAAAGATGAAAAAATTCAAAAAATCTTTTTAGACGAGCATACAATGAAGTTGATCGAGATAACTGACACTCTAAACATATACTATATAAATGGAACGTGTTGAACAAATAGTTCATGAATATATGGGTATATATGGGCGAAAGTTTTATGAAAGGAGGGAGCAGCATGATATATAATGGAATGGATGAGGCGGGGAATCCCTCACAACGCAATGAAATCGATTGCAAAACTGCATGAATTCGGCTTTGAAATTTTTCCGTTTTTACATTTATACCTTGGATTTGACAAATAGTGCAATTTTCTGGTCTTTGATCACAGAAGAATGCTCATGGATTTATATTGAGGAAAATACTAATTTTATTATACTCTCGCAACAAAGTTGCCAGCAACAAAATTGCTACGAGAGTATTATAGTTTTGTCCACATAACGGTTGGTTGTAAGTCCTAAAACTAAACGAGTTAGATATAGGGTTATATATATCAAAATGATCAGGGTCACGAGAAAAGTTCAAATCCGGATGTCTGTCTGTCCGTCCGTCCGTCCGTACTTGAGTAAAAATTGAGATATCTTAATGAAACTTGGAAGACGTATTTCTTGGCACCATAAGAAGGTTAAGTTCGAAAATGGGCGGAATCGGATCACTGCTACGCCCACAAAATGGCGAAAACCGAAAACACATAAAGTGCCATAACTAAGCCATAAATAAAGCTATGGAAATAAAATTTGGTATGACAGATCGCACTATGAAGGGGCAAATAGAAGCTGCACTCAGATATTTTTACAAAATGGAAAATGGGCGTGGCGTCGCCCACTTATGGGTTAAAAACCATATCTCAGGAACTACTCGACCGATTTCAATGAAACTTGGTTTGTAATAGTTTCCTTACATCCCAATGATATGTTGTGAAAATAGGCCAAATCGCTTCACAACCACGCCTACTTCCTATATACCAGAACTTTGAAGACGATCTGAATCGTTTGCTTTACAATATATAAAGTAAGCACTAGTGAAGATATCGGTGCAGAACTTTGCACAAATGCTACGTTTATAGTGTGGCAGCCCCATTCTAAAAATCGCCGAAATCGGACTTTAGGTTTTCAAGGCCCCATATATCGAACATGAGGACCTCGGTGCTCTCTGGAATTCAGTTTATTTATTAAAATCTATAACATTGGCATTTTATATTTTATTAAAAAAATCGTTTACATACCCTACAGATAGGCAGGAATATATAAGATTTTGCAAAATAATTATATTCCGTAAAGTGAGAGACGGAATTCGAAATGCAAAATGTGAATGTACTCGTACTATATAAAAGAAAGTTTTAAATCTCTCCGACAAAAGAGTGTCTACGAAAGAGAGAGAAAAAAACTAACGGAATATAAAATCTGCAGGTATTTTGACAGCGGGGAAAGGTGGTATTTTATGACCATCCTCTTTCAAAAAGCATCGTTAAGTGGATTTATCTTTATGCTTACGTGAGCATTTGATTTTCATTTGCAATGCTTAAAGTTCATTTTACCCTTAATCTTGCCCTCCTGCACATTTACATCCGCTCATTTATTTCAAAAACGCTCTTGGAAAGTTTGATAGCATTTTTAGCGCTCTTAATATGCAAATCATGCCGAGGTATAAGCACTACACATAGTTAAGACTGTTATGGAAATAGATTACAAATAGATTACTTTTCCTTTTGAGTATCAGCAGCCTAAGAATTTTGTACTTATATACTTACATATCAGCTAATCCATTACTTGCCAATCAACTCTCCAGCTCAACAATATACGCCCGTTTCATTTGCCATGTTCAGTACGCACTATTAATCAGCATTAAAATTCCACCCGCACACATACACACACACTTAAGAAGTTTGGAAGTAATTGTATTCCAGCCACACTCAATGCATTTGCATGTGTGTGGCGTTTGCGTTCAGTCAATATTGGCACCACTCAATATTAGTCATATTAAGCACTAATCACACCAAACGACCGAATTTCTGTCAATAACAAACACCCAATGGAGGCCATAAATTGCAGAAGCTTGTCACGAAGTCCTTGGAAGTAGGCCTTTTCTATATTTGTTGATAGCTGCAATGACAACGTATGCCATGAAAAGTTATCTTTGTAACACATATCTGCTGGGCAATAATTAAGATTATCACTTCATTAAGTTAAGGATCGCAAATGCGCAGAGCCAATCTTTTGTTATACGTATATGTATTTATTAATCTCCTTGGTAGGTTGTGTTAAGATGGATTTATTACCACTTCTGTATAATTGAAACTAGCAATGAAATCACTGTATTCCAACTCTATTATTTATTTAAACGCAGAAATAGCCAAGCAACTTAGACTTTGAATTTTGAACTAGATTAAACTTGTACTCTTTTGTAGCTGTGGTAAATTGATACCATTTTATTTTTAAGCGGTTTCCAATAATACTCTTACCATTTACTCTCAAATATTTTATTTGTTCAGAGTGATATGCATAAATAGTCCTATGATACCAGGTTTATTAACCATATCATAAAATTGAGTGGAGGTGTGTATTCCAAGGTAGGTGTCAAACGAACTGTCAAAACCAATGAATTTCCTAGGGGGATAGCTGCCAAATTGTTAAAGAAAACATGTGACTTAAAGACTTTCACCCGAATATTATATACATATTGATTTAAGGGGGGTCGAAAAATTCGAAAAAATTTTTATGTTATATTTTCAAAATGAATACCTTTAAGAATATCTTCCAAAATCTTCTTCTTCAGCGCGGTTGGAGTTATAGAATATAGTTATAGGTCTTTATAGCGAGCTACGTCTCTAAGGCGAACGTTTCGCTGTTGAAACTTTGAGCTCGATTATCTCGAAATTCTATTTTTTGAAAACTGCTTTAACGCTGAGCATGATTTCTCCAAAGCCATTTTACTGATTGTTCTGAAATTTTAAGGTGTTGTTTATATTAACAATGACTAGTTTGTGAATGAAGGAAATTTATTTTGGAAAAAAAATTAATATTTTATTTGGTTTAAATTTACAATTTACAAAAATTGATCGCAGTTGCTATATGCACTGGCGCACTTAAAACATAATAGGATAGAATAACTTCCTAAGCAAAAAAAACCTTATTTGTTTTATTAAAGCAGACAACCCAACAAAATTCAAAGTATTCAAGTTCAGACAACTGAAGTCCTATTGTCATACGATGCTTTCGACTAAGCAATCGAGAGTGCTTCTCCGCTTTTTATACAATAAGTACATACATACGAATACGTCCAGCAGTTGGCAGCTGCGTTCTGTCATCTTCACAGGCACTGAATCCTTGAGAGGAGACAACCATTGAAAATATAAAAAAACATTGCGCTGACCAGTGCTATTCTTGTCAGTGAAGGCAGAAGAGCAAATGCATTTACATAGTTTCATATGCTACCTGTTTTTTATATAAGCTACCGAAACTGCAAACCACAGACAGAAAATACGGTTGTGAGTACATACCTAGAGTTGGCTCAATTACTTGTCCTTTCAAATTGTCTGTTATTGCTTTCCTTTACGACATAACGGAACAAGTAAGACACTTGACCGTTATTGCGGCGGATGTCATTGTATGTGGTCGACTCAGCTACTCAGCGGCGGTGGTGACTTTCTTCTCCCACAACTTTTCCCAACGTTTCTTTTCAGAAGTTCTCTTTGTTCGGCTGCTTGTTGTGGTTGAGTTGTTGCTATTCAAATTTTCTACAATTACCTATCTCTATACTGAATTGTGGTTGTAGCTGCTGGACAAAGAAGTGGTAATAATATTTTAGTTTTTCAAAGTTGGCCGAGCAGAATATAATATTTTTCCTTTCTATTATTACAATATTTTATAACTGTGAATTGTGCAATCGTTTTGGTGCCTTTCTTTGTGATATTTGCTTGTAGAAGTATTTCCGGTGTTTTAGTTTTATTGTCATTTAAGTCTAACGAGCGTCATTCAATTGAGAACTCTGTGGCTTTTGTGGTGACAGTTTTTAGTTACTTCAATCAAATAAAGTTTGAAATTGGTCTAAAAGATACAGATATATTAAAGTAATAAAACAAGTAAGGAAGGGCTAAGTTCGGGTGTAACCGAACATTTTATACTCTCGTAATTTATTTATTTAACTATATTTATATTATATAATACACAATTTGACCCACATATTCGTCATATATATTGTATAAAGTCCATTGAAAGTTGGAAACCATAATATTAGGTTAGAAGCACCGAAGCACCAGTAGTTCCTGAGATATGGTTTTCGACCCATAAGTGGGCGACGCCACGCCCATTTCCCATTTTGTAAAAAGATCTGAGTGCAGCTTTCATCTACCATTCCTTATGTGAAATTTAGTGTTTCTGACGTTTTTCTCTATTGAGTTAACCCACTTTTAGTATTTTTATACTCTCGCAACAAATGTTGCTAAAGAGAGTATTATAGTTTTGTTCACATAACGGTTGTTTGTAACACCCAAAACTAAACGAGTTAGATATAGGGTTATATATACCAAAGTGATCAGGGTGAAGAGTGGATTTCAAATCCGAATGTCTGTCTGTCCGTCCGTCCGTCCGTCCGTCCGTCCGTCTGTGCAAGCTGTAACTTGAGTAAAAATTAAGATATCTTGATGAAACTTGGCACACTTATTTCTTGGCACCATAGGAAGGTTGCTTTCGAAAATGAGCAAAATCGGACCACTGCCACGCCCACAAAATGGCGAAAACCGAAAACACATAAAAAGCCATAACTAAGCCATAAATAAAGCTATGGAAATAAAATTTGGTATGAAGGATCGTACTATGAAGGGGCATATTTGGATGTAATTTTTTTGGGGAAGTGGGCGTGACCCGCCCCTACTAAGTTTTTTGTATATAACTCGCAAACCAATAGATCTATATAAACCAAACTTTCTGAAGTCGTTTTTTTTAGCCACTTCCTAATACAGTCCAAAAATGAAAGAAATCGGATAATAACCACGCCCACCTCCCATACAAAAGTTAGGTTGAAAATTACTAAAAGTGGGTTAACTCGCTAAGGAAAAACGTCAGAAACACTAAATTTCACATAAGCAATGGCAGATAGGAGCTGCACTCAGATTTTTTTACAAAATGGAAAATGGGCGTGGCATCGCCCACTTATGGCGGGGTTTAAAACCATATCTCAGGAACTACTCGACCAATTTCAATGAAACTTGGTTTGTAATAGTTTCCTTGCCTCCCAATAATATGTTGTGAAAATAGGCCAAATCGCTTCACAACCACGCCTACTTCCTATATACCAGAACTTTGAAGACAATCTGAATCGTTTACATTACAATACATAAAGTA
Organism: Zeugodacus tau; assembly: GCA_031772095.1. NCBI lineage: Eukaryota > Metazoa > Arthropoda > Insecta > Diptera > Tephritidae > Zeugodacus > Zeugodacus tau. The sequence continues at coordinate 29,411,949 of CM062650.1, read as the reverse complement.
AGCACTGGTGAAGATTTCGGTGCAGAACTATGCACAAATACTATGTTAATAGTGTGGCAGCCCCATTCTAAAAATCGCCGAAATCGGACCATAGGTTTTTAAGGCCCCATATATCGAACACGAGGACCTCGGTGCTTCTAACCTAATATTAGGGTTTCCAACTTTCAATGGACTTTATACAATATATATGACGAATATGTGGGTCAAATTGTGTATTATATAATATAAATAAAGTTAAATAAATAAATTGCGAGAGTATAAAATGTTCGGTTACACCCGAACTTAGCCCTTCCTTACTTGTTCAACCTAACTTTTGTATGTGAGGTGGGCGTGGTTATGCTCCGATTTCTTTCATTTTTGGACTGTATTAGGAAGTGGCTAAAAAATACGACCGCAGAAAGTTTGGTTTATATAGCTTCATTGGTTTGCGAGATATATACAAAAACCATATTTGGGGGCGGGGCCACACCCACTTCCCCAAAAAAATTACATTCAAATATGTCTCTTCATAGTGCGATCCTTCATACCAAATTTTATTTCCATGGCTTTATGTATGGCTTAGTTATGGCACTTTATGTGTTTTCGGTTTTCGCCATTTTGTGGGCGTGGCAGTGGTCCGATTTTGCTGATTTTCGAACTTAACCTTCTTATGGTGCCAAGGAACACGTGTTCCAAGTTTCATTAAGATATCTCAATTTTTACTCAAGTGACAGCTTGCACGGACGGACGGACAGACGGACGGACAGACAGACATCCGGATTTCAACTTTTCTCGTCAGCCTGGTCATTTTGATATATATAACCCTATATCTAACTCGTTTAGTTTTAGGACTTACAACCAACCGTTATGTGGACAAAACTATAATAATCTCGCAGCAACTTTGTTGCGAGAGTATAAAAAGTGAAAAGTTGCTGCTTGTTGTTGGCATTTAAGTATAATATATTAAATATAAGTTAAATATCTTTTCACAGATCAAACTGACCAGGTTAGAAACCTTCTTTGGTCTATCTTCTACATAGATCAAATCGAAGTAGCTCCTTTGTGAAACAACATGGACTTTCTAAAGTATCCATATGGAAATGAGATCTTCACAAATTTATTGAATGTTATGATCCTCCTTAACGGATATAGCAAAAAGATCTGGAAGTGGAACTTCCTAAATACATTAAAATATATGAATCCTAGATTAGGCGTCATATCCTATGAAGTTGTTGTTGTGTTTTCACTTTCACTTTCTGTGGATAATGTTATTGAAACCATAACGACAACAGGTAAATATTTCTAATTATCTCGTAAATTCTCTTTAATACTAGTGAGTCGCATTCTGCAAAAAGTATTACTTCGCTTTCTAAAACTGTATCATTGCTAATTTATCCAATATATAATTTGTATGCGCTTACGCAAATGCCTTATCACACGCTTGATAAAAATCGCTGATGGTATAAATATCTATATGCACACATGTCTTCGAATAAAATAGTTAATTAAGCATGCGAAATTATGTAGATGCTCGCACATCGATAAGTACATTCATGTGTAAAGGGTTTTTCAAAACGGACGCCATATTTATTCCTGCTCTTTAGACATTTCTCTTCAGTATGATTTGCCATTTCATCGAGGCCTTAACTTAAGAGCGCTACGTCCTACGTAGCGATGAGGCACACTGACTGAATCGCTTCTTCAATAAGCAAAATATGCGTTATTGGTCAGACAGCAAACAACATGTACTCCATGGAGTCTCCATTGTATCCCGAAAAAATTACGGTTTAGTGCGGTTTATGGGCCGGCGGCGCGTCCTTGGGCCGTACTTCTTCCGTGATGATCAAGACCGACACGTTACTATGAATGGGAATCGCTACCGTTCAATTATATTATTATATACTTTACAACTGATCCATAATAATGCAATATATGTACACCATGACGTATGAGTAACATCTTTGTACACCAATTGTCCATAATAATATTCTTTAAAGAATATGTAAAAGAAGAAGATGAACTTTTCCGACGCCTAAACAGCTGACTCGTTTGAAAATTAATCAAGGATACTTTTATTTGTGCTATGACTATGACAATATTGTTTGGTTATATATGGTAATTTCACCTTTTGCTATGATATCTATTATCCCATAAAGTTCGTGAAATAGTCAACTCGTGTTGGGAATACTAATATAAATTCTGTTGCTTATTTGTTAGTACAACGGACATTATTTTTGGGTCATTTGTAATTTATGTGCTGGTATAGGAGGGTATAGAGGGTAACTGTGTCCATATCTTCATTAGTCATGTGACAACCAGCTACAACCAACCAGAGGCAAATGCAATGAATTAATACATTTATGCTGCTGTTGAAAAAGGTCCTGCGAGAGTAATATAAAAAGGGCTCAGGCTCTGAGCAAATGTAGTTATGTAGATACACTGAAGCTCGAAAATGGCCCGCATGAACATAAGTAAACACAACTAAATTTATGCTACAAGTCTCTATGTATTCCAGCACTTCATTAAAATGTATCCTTTTTTGCTTTATGCTGGTCAATTTTTTTGTACTGCAGCTCATAAAAATCTAGAAATTTGCTTTGATAGTGCGACAGTACTTTTAGTCAGAATACTTCGCTTTGACAAATGCATTTCGAAATAACATGAAAAAGTTGTTTTCATTCATTGCTTTGTGCGTCCTTACTCCATTCAGTCGTCCATTAAATGGCAAAGTGATTACAAGCCCAATTGCTTATGTGCTGATTTGTGTGTTCTATTCACCCAGAAATTAATGCGATTTGGTCACAAAAATAATAAATTTTATTGGGATGTAGAATAGCTTTGATTTCCAATGATCGATTCGGGTTAACAAATTAATGCTGATAAGAATAATCAGCTCGTAGTCGTTCGATTTTAATACTTCAGAAATCATTTTCATCGCATTTAAACACTATGTAGTAGGTAGCAGTTGAAAGTATTGAAGCATAGTTAAGCTTTATGTTATTTATAAATAAATTGAAGAATGTATGGGTTATATCTTAAACGCGTTTGGAGAAACCTAACATGCATAACCTAGATATCTGTGGTTATTAACCTTCCTATGAGTAATGTATTAAGTTCGTCTTAAGGATATTAACCTTCATAATACACACTTGTTAGTCGTGAGTTTTATGTACAGACTCAATTTCTAGTCTACGGTTCCTATTCTGTAGTTAAACCTAATTTTAATGTAGGGTTACAATACACTTTTACTCCTTATATTCGAAAAAAAAAAATTAAATAACATTAGCCATTACGTTCTTTATCAAAGTACATATTTCTCACATCAGCATTGGTAAATCTCACACTCTAAATTTGGAATGATTTATGTCTACGTATATTTGCACTCTTTAGACTTATAGCATTTTCTCTTCTCGATGAAAATGCTGCCTTTTTATATTTCAACACTATACACATGCTGCATTATCTCTTTGAATGTGTTTTATTTTTTACATGATAAAAGAACAATAAAATATTTAGTATATAATATATTTAGTTTGGTATACCTTTTGCCTTTCGGCAGCTGCCACAATAAATAATATACGAATATAAGAATAGGAAAAATTTAACAATTGATAATTACACAAGTTTACAAATTCAGGTCAACTTTTGGATCTGAGCAGATAAGAACGATTCTTAACTATATTTGATATGCTGAATTCGAATATGCATTTAATATCTTAAGATTGATTCTAGTTTCCGAGTTCTCGCATGATAGCTCCATTGTGCTATAAATAAGTGATTAGAGCAAATAAAAATGCAGAGACAGTGTTGCAAAGTTGATTCAAAGTGTTTTTGTTACGTTTGTGGTAGTTAAATGATTAAAAAAAAATAATAACAAATGCGCTCAAAGATGCGTATCTGCACTACCGAAATTTATTTGTAACGCATGCAAAACAAAGCTGTATAAGTGGTCATTGAGAGAACGTGAGTACTTTTCCTTTCAATGCCAGCGCTCTCGAGATAAACCTAAAAACCATGTAGATGATTGCTACTTTTGTTTGATGAAAATTAAGGACATCTTTTCAAAATATCGTTTACCACTTTCTTGGTAATCACAAATCCCCTAATTTTAAGGAAATTATTGGCGATATGTTGCAAAATTATCGAAAGATTAGAGCTAGAATGTCTCTAAAGATCCATTTTCTGCATTCCCATCTCGATTTTTTTCCCGAAAACTTGGGTGATACGAGCGACGAACAAGGAGAACGGCTACACCAAGATCTAGCCAACATTGAAAGAAGATACCAATATTTTGGGATGAAGGCATGATGAGCGACTACTGTTGGACTCTAATACGTGAAACAGATACTAAACAATACAAAAGGCAAAGTTCCACCAATCTTCATTTCTGATATGTTACTTTTAAATTAATAAAATGAATATTATTTGACAAAAATCATAAAAAAATAAATTCTTGATTATTTCAAAAACTAGAATCAATCTTAAAAAACGAAATGAAGATTCGGATTCAGTGTCATCAATTGTCATAGAAACCACTTTTGGTTGCCCAGATCCAAAACCGTGTATACTTGTGTTAATTGAAACTCACATAATAAATGCATATTTCAACGGATCAATTTTATTATCATAGTACTATTCGAATACACACTTACTATGAAATGTGTCGCCTTTTATGAATAGCTTTTTATTGCGCTTCTTGCTCTATTTGACATCATTGTTATTACTCGAGTGCAATGCTGATGTATGCTATTAATGTCACATCCTTTTTACGGTTTGATTACACTTGCCAACACACGCACGCACACATAAAGACAAACATTAGGATACAAGGCTCCGCAAGCCCTTTGCAGCCTACTCGCTTGAGTATCTGCGACACAGTAAGCTCCCGCATGACCTGAAAGGAACATAAAACTACACAATGTTATACGGTACGCATCCCCTGAACCAACGGCTGCTTTCCATGCAATTTAATTCCTTTACACTCTATTTTCTTTTGACTGTTCATGTTTAATGCTGCTGCTTCGATTTTTATCCATTTCATTTTTGTTGCATGGCTGGCACAGCAGATGTGTCCTCGCACAGAGATGTGTTCTCGTCTATATATACATACATAGTAGATACTAGCAAAGTGGGAGCATATTAGGTTACCCTCAATCATCATCTATGCAACCTATCCACATACATGCGCACACCATCTCTACTTCACCTCACACGTTTGTTCTATTACGTGTTGCACTTGCCGTGCCACATTCACTTTGTCGCTCCACTTCGAGGCACAATGAGCGTCACTGCAAATCCTTTGCCTTTTTAAATTGCATTTTTTTATTAAATTTCTGCTTTCTGCCTTGGTGCCTTGGCGCCCTCGCTCATGAGGCGTTTGTTAAACTTTGTTCTTAATTTTTTTTCAATTTATGTCTTCTTATTCTTAATTGATTGCATTCCATGAACACGGTGTTCAATTAGCCTTCATTTTTGTACTTAATTTTTTTTATAATTCTTCAAGTTTTCGCTTCAGACCCCATAATTTAAATTACAATCTCTGCTATCAATTGATTAGTCTTCGTTTTTTTTTGTAAAACATAGTTCGGAAACTACTTTTTGATTAAAAAGCAAAGTAAATAAAACTTCAGGAATTTAACGTTCTAGTATTTTATAAATTTCTATAGTTTTACCGAACAAAGCTTTCGTTCTTTCCTTAAAAAGATTATTTCCATTCTTATGTACCTTATACAAATCTTTATATATTCACACCACAAATGTATCATTCCACTATAACAATCTATTTTAAACAATTAGTAATTGAAAGCTGTAAAAATTACTTAATTTTAGTAGGAAAAACTCTCGTCTAAATAAAATTGGCAATAACTGAGATTTGAAGAAAATTTATCAATAAAAGTGTTATTGAATTTTAGATATAATCTAGTTTCGACGGAAATCCAACCTGGGGCGGAAAGGAATATGACAATTATTCAAAACATAAGGAAGCCTCTGTTATATCTGTTATAGATATTTATACAATCGCTCATTTCCATTATAAAGTTATTCTTAATAAAATAATTTTATTGCCCTTACTATAAGGATTCTAAAAACATATTCGCACACAAGTCTTATTGAAACTAATTGTTCTAGAATGTGAGTTACAAATGTGTAGTTGAACATCGAAAGAGGTGACACCAATTTCTATTTAAAATCCATAATCCTCCCATTGAAAATCCTAGCATATAACACCCTGTTCTATCTCTAATGGTTAGTAAAACTTTCACGAATGATTATATCATGTACATGGTTTAAATAAAACAAACATTTTGATGTCTGTAACCATCTAGTTATATCTCTGTATTTCGATTAGGTTCAGGTACTATAAACAACTGTTGGGTGAACGAAATAATCTAATAATCTGAAATCCACTTTAAATCCTGAAAGTTCTCTGAAAATATATTTTAATCAATATTTCAACTAACATTTTTAAATTAATTTGTGTAATCGAATTAGGCATTTGAGTTATTTAAATAATATCTTCTACTCGCTTATGATGGAAAAAAGATTTTATTGTCAGAGTATAAAATATTAAAAAAATTTTGCAAAGGAATATTGGTATTGCAAAAATATTTTTTATAAAAAAACAAGTAAGGAAGGGCTAAGTTCGGGTGTAACCGAACATTTTATACTCTCGCAATTTATTTATTTAACTTTATTTTTTATATTATATAATACACAATTTGACCCACATATTCGTCATATATATTGTATAAAGTCCATTGAAAGTTGGAAACCATAATATTAGGTTAGAAGCACCGAGGTCCTCATGTTCGATATATGGGGCCTTGAAAACCTATGGTCCGATTTCGGTGATTTTTAGAATGGGGCTGCCACACTATAAACGTAGTATTCGTGCAAAGTTCTGCGTCGATATATCACTAGTGCTTACTTTATACATTGTACAGTTACAGTTAACGATTCAGATCGTCTTCAAAGTTCTGGTATATAGGAAGTAGGCGTCGTTGTTAAGCGATTTGGCATATTTTCACAACATATCATTGGGATGTAAGGAAACTATTACAAACCAAGTTTCATTGAAATCGGTCGAGTAGTTCCTGAGATATAGTTTTTGACCCATAAGTGGGCGACGCCACGCCCATTTTCCATTTTGTAAAAAAATCTGAGTGCAGGTTCCATCTGCCATTTCTTATGTGAAATTTTGTGTTTCTGATGTTTTTGGTTAGTGAGTTAACCCACTTTTAGTAATTTTCAACCTAACCTTTGTATGGGAGGTGGGCGTGGTTATAATCCGATTTCTTTCATTTTTGGACTGTATTAGGAAGTGGCTAAAAAAACGAACGGCAGAAAGTTTGGTTTATATAGCTCTATTGGTTTGCGAGATATGTACAAAAAACTTAGTAGGGGGCGGGGCCACGCCCACTTCCCCAAAAAAATTACATCCAAATATGCCCCTTCATAGTGCGATCCTTCATACCAAATTTTATTTCCATATAACCCGTTTAGTTTTGGGTGTTACAAACAACCGTTATGTGAACAAAACTATAATACTCTCTTTAGCAACATTTGTTGCGAGAGTATAAATATAAATCAAATAATATTTTCTATTTACTATGCTGTTTATGTGGATTATTCAAAGCAGCACACATGTAGCTAGAATTGGAGGAACGACAATAGTATAAGCTCATTCAATGCTTTTATTTATGCATTTTAGTTTTCTTTTAATCTTTTTGAAAGTGCACGAACAAAGGAAAATTGTACAGCAACAACAATAGTAAACAAAATAGCACATATGAAATTATATTCACCAATATTCATGCAAGTGCGTATGTATAAACTAAGTAAGTATTTATGGATATATAAATATATATATATATGCAACCAACGCTACACTTTGAACTCATATAATAATATATGTTATGACATATTTTTTGTAAATTTAACATGAATTCTACCAGTGATTTAACCTACATACAGATCTGCTCTCGCCTACACTCACGTTTGAATTGTATGTAAAAATTCCACGGTGAACAATACAGTTCGTTTGGGTAAGCGCAATACGGTAACCATGACCTCGAGCACTTTGGAGACAGAACAATGGGAATTCTTGTGGGAACCTAAAAAAGACACATACAGACAGCAACAGTTGAATATTAAACAAATGCATGTGTGGGAGTTGACGATTTTTTGTTGTTTCTGAAAGATAAACAAATGTCTTGTTTAAACTACTGTCAAACAGTTTCAAAGAGACTTGTTAGGTAAACTTTTTAGAGATATGTACCATAAAAGATATTTAGATTGGACGATATGTTTTTTTCACCGAACTGGAAAATAGTTAGTTTAATGCTTAAAAAGCCAAACTTCTGCATTTAATAACTTCTAACAAAAATTATTATTTTACTTTTATAGAACTTAAATTTATAATATTTTTTTCAGAATTACATGAGCAATTTAATATTTACGTATGCAAAATGGCGATATGGATTCCGCGTGAATACACCTTGTAACAAACCACATAATGTGTTTCAAGTTCCTTTCGCATTCTTCGCATCTTCCCTAGCGACATTTTGCGGTTTTCAGACTACAAGAGAATAGACGCTGGAGAGAAGTCATTCAGGCTGAATCACTTCGACTATTTTGAATCTATAAGGGGTTCCTTATATGCTGAGCCCTAGCTGATGAAGAAGTCGATGAATATTATGTATGTAAAGAAAACAAATATTAGTTCCACGAACTTAACACAACAACAACATGCCACCTCCGACAAGGCACAAGAAACTTATTTTTATTATTAAAAGTAATTTCATCGACCACAAGTATTTATTTCACAGTTTAGAGAATACTTCATTCTCACAACGAATTCTCGGAAAAGGCAAAACGCCACACAGCGCGAAATTAAGAAATAAATTGGCGAATACTAATAATGTGCTTGTGTTGGTGTGTGTAAAGTGGATATTAACCTCCAAACATTTTAGAATAGTTTAAGTGCCATACAAGTTGGTGTAAGTAATAATGCTATTCGTAAAAGTTTAATGGTAAAAGAAGAAAATAAAATTAGAATTAACGGTTTTACATTGTAGAGACCACAAAAAATTGAGGGCGTGACTTTTTCTCGTCCGTTTTCGAATTATATTTTAAAATATATTAATTTTGATATTCAATAATGTCAATGTTCACTGCAAACTTTCTCCCCCGACCACTTGTTCGGTTTCTCCAACGACTTACTATGTTGGAAAAAGAATTTGAAATTTAAATTCGGCGGAATAAACGAAAATCAGCTCTTGCCTTGACAGCGGTAAGCGGTGCGTGAAGGCAAAAGCAAGGCATCGCGGCACTTCTAATAACTTTGGGCCGCCACTTCTCGCGTCTACTGTATTTTTGGCAACAAAACAAAATGGAAAATCCGAAAAAATATCGCATGAAAATCTTCAAATACGATAAATTCTTAAAAATTTTATTGAGTTGCAAAAGCGACTACGACAGTTTGCCATTTAACGGCTGTGTTGTGAAAATCATTGAATTTGCGAATTTAAATTCGATTTCTTTCGGAAGCTTCGAAAAAAATAATAACGGCATTAACGCAATATTAAGCATTTATTATGTGAGAAACTGTTTGGTGTTATATGAAAAGTGCGAACTTTCGACAACCAATGGCCATAAACAAATTTGTTTAATTAATTTGTAAACAAATATTAATTGTTGTATGGTTTAAATATGGATCTCCTAGTGATCAGTAACTAATTGAAATTGAAGTTTAAATAATCTCATGAATGAATCAGTTAAATAAATTGTAGTTATTCTTTTATATGAAATATTCTAAAAAGTGCCATTCGCATAATGAGCTTTGGCGGCAAGACACCGCAAATGATGGTGAATAACCAAGGTAAGATGGTGCTTCAATACCTAACATTAGAAGGAATGAAGAAAATTATGAAATTTTAGTTTTCAGTTTTGAATGTAAACTTCTTTAGACAATGTAATAAAATTTACTGAAGGCAACGAAATTGTGATGCGCAACAAAATTCAGGGAGGAGCATGGTTTTATATTGCTAAATTCATTAATTATCTTGAAATGTTCGTTTCAATAATACTATGGTTTAAATAGCTGATAGAGTTGCCAAAAGTTGAAAATTGGGAGTGAACAATTTTATAAAAAAATACTATATAAGGGAAATAAAGACTGTCCCATAGTGATAAAAATTAATAACTTTAAGGAAGTCAACAGCTCATCACATTTTTGAGAAAGTTTGACATCTGTTTAAAATTTTATGTAACGGCAAAGGGTAATTTTCTGTGGAAATTTAAAAGAATCTATATGAAAATTCTAAATTTTGTCTTCTGCTGCTTATCAATAGAGTACTGTATACAATATAACACACCGTCGCTGATATCTTTTTGTGATTTAATATTCGAACATGCTAATTTCACGGCCAATCATTTTCCTTTTTTAGTGTTTATATACGAAATTTGCTATGCTACTTTTCAGCCGAACACTTAATTAACATGATTTTTAATGCCATCACCCACAGACAGTTTGTAAACAAATAAATTTTATTGTTACAAGCAATAAAAAACTGCATAATTAACACACTAAATGTAGTAAACAATGAAACATATAAATTATTAAATTATATACGAATTTTGTTTAATAAGGAAAGGATGTGATATAAAGACAAATGCTGACATTTGTTTACGTAAATAAATTAATGCTTCGGAGTCTGAGCAAAGCTGATGGCATTCTATTAGATGTGGACAGAAGTAGGCTTACCTATTTGATTGATTTCATTGCGATATCTGAATTCCCACTTGTATTATCGTTATCATAGGTGATCTGTGAATCAAACTACTCATAATCAATGTTTCTAATAATTTCCATAAATTTCCAATATCTTTGTCGAATACTTTTAAATAATGTTTTGCTCTTTTTCACTTTATCCACATTGCAGTCTCATTAACACTGCAGAGGTCATATATGTATAAGAGTTGGCAAAATTTGTGGAAGAAATTGAAATTACTGCAAAAAAATAATATTTCATAAAATATGGTGAGAAAAAATACAAATCACAGCTAATTCACACAAGAATGTCAAATATTCACAAATAAAGTGTTTATTTACAAAAACAAAACATATACATAAACATTTTACGTTTCAAGGCGTAAATAAATAAACATATATTATATTTAGAAAAAGTAAATTTGCATGAAGACATGTACATATATATGGGCTTTCGCCAGTCAACAACACGCCGCTGTCGCACACCAAAGGTCCAATATTCCACAATTGCTGTAAGAGGACCAACGCAAAATAAACAACCATAAAGCATATTTAGTACCGTAACAGGTCGGTTTCAGCTGTGAGATGATGTTTAGCGCAGATGTTTGTACTTTATGTATAGGCAGCTATAAACAGAGGAACCTTTGGGGAAGACTTCTAATATTTTCTTTATTTTATTACATAAATAAAGCAGATCGTTATAATATAATTTGGTGCAAATTGTTAATGAATTTTTATACTCTCGCAACAAAGTTGTTAAGAGAGTATTATAGTTGTGTTCACCTAACGGAAATCAGAAATAAAAGAGTTAGATATGGAGTTATATATATATAAATGATCAGGATGACGAGTGGATTTGAAATCCGGATGTCTGTCAGACAGTCTGTTCATGAAAGTGATAACTCAATTAACAATTGAGATATGTCAAGGGGTTATATACAGTTAGAATTAAAAAAAAAATCGATTTTTTTTATTTCATTATCTTAATGTACATATATTTAAGAATACACACAGAAAATTTCATATCGTTCCGGTAAATATTTTCAAAGTTACAAGCAAATGAAAAATTTGAAAAGGCGTTTCAGAGTGCTTGGAAGTACAAGGTCCAAACTTTAAACGCGTTTTTCTAAAAATGGTGTTTTCAAAGTCGGTGACCAACATTACTCGAAAACGGCTAGACCGATTAGTCTCAAATTTTAACACGACCTTCTTAAATATATTTTTTAGTAATTAATCGAAATTTTTTTCTCTCCGATAAATATTTTTTTTTTATAAACAATTTAAGGCCGAAATTTCGGTGAAGAATCGATTTTTTTTTTTGTCAAAAAATTTTATTTTGCTTATTCCCTCGATTAATTACTAGATTTAACATTATTTTAACGAAATCTGTTTGGTTTTTTAATTTCGGATGATCCAGTTCCGAGATATAGTGGTCACCGCAAAACGTCTTTTTTGAGAGGTGCTCCTGGAGATCAGCTGTAGCTCTTTTTCAAATGAATATTTTTACTAGTACTAAGTCTTAAAATACAGTTAAAAGATATTACTTATACAGCAAGGAAAACCATCAGAAACGTTACATTTCATGGTAAAGCTAGTACAGAAGGGATGCACTCAAGAAATTTGACATAGGTAAAACAGCTTTAGAGAATTTTAAATTTCGACAGCGCCCTATAGCTTGAATAGTAAATTAAATAAAATTGTAAATATAATATAATAATAATTGCATTTCAAATATTAAACACGACTGATATTCTTCAAATTTATTCATAAATATGTATGTATATACGGCCAGCCATCCATCTTAATTGCCAATTAATAAAGTTCAGCAGCCTCAACCTCATATATAAACCATATATACATAAGTAATTGTCATTTAGTACCTAATTGACAATAAATTTGTGTCAAATTCAATATCAGTCATCTAGTATGTTCTGTGAGAAGAGAAAAACGTGCTTTGATTAGGAAGTATAAGTGTCATGCGAAAAAATTACAAGTAAAAGTTGTAACGGTAAAATTGAACAGCGAAAAAAGGAAGAAGAAATGCCTGACCAAACTGACAGTGAACAAATTTATATGAATTTATTATGAAGAATTCCTAGAAATATTGTAGAATGTTATGGAGTAGAAGAATCCTTTTTTTTTTTGCAAATTTGCGCATTTCTCTTAAACTATATCTTAAACAAAATATAAACGTGATCTCATTGGGAGATCTTGGTTCTATTATAAATCAATCTACTCAGACCTGACCATAATACAGTAATAGCCAATAATTCTCGTAGTCACACACAAAAAGGGGGTTCAAACTGTTCAAGTAACCCTTGGATCTGAAACTCGTGTACCGATGCCTCTGAACATTTGTTATGCCATCTCGTCTCGATTAGTTTGGCTTGTTTGACTGGTGTGAAACTGATAATCTCATAATACCGAATTTTGGCAAGTGTCCAAATGTGTGCGAGCGCCTGCCACTTGGCCAAGAATTTGCACTAACAACAACAAAAACTATTGGTTCTATATGATTGTTTGGCATGACTAAATTTGATGATGATTCTGTGAATTTTATGGTCAATGCTTAACACAGCTGATGTAGTGGGAGTTGTTGTTGTTCGATTTTGTTGTAATCACTACAGATAGCATCGAAACAAATATGATCAGAGATGCATATAGTTTCTGAATTATTATATTTTGAGTGTCACAGCAACTGTCTGTTGATTTAGGCGCTTATCTCTGTGGTGCGGTCAGCGCAACCAATGAATTTTCGATGCTTATTATTTACAAATATTTTACTATATATTCTATTTTATATTCTATTCCAAATTCTTATCACATATATTGTCATTATTTCCTCTTTTATTGCAGATAGCCCCTGGGCACCCCCACCAAACTGGCACATCAATTTTGGTTCTCATATCCGCCACTAGCCGCTGGTGGATGCTCTTCCAGTGAGTTCACATCCAATAACCACCATTTATATTGCTTTTGCACCAAATTTAATATGAGCTAATATGAAAAAGCGCATAAAACTCATAAAACGTAACTTTTGTTTGTCAGATATCCTGCATATTACAAATAATATTATGTAAATTTTTCGGTTGTACTTATCGCATAAAATTTGTTGCAATCACTAAATGTTTATTTTTGCTATTTCATTATTTGGTTCTTATGTCATTCCTTTAAATTTCAATAGTCGGTATGTGCGTCTCTTATTCCACTCAGGCTACGGCTACCTCTGCTTGTTGAGCAAGTCAGTGATTTTTTCTATCGACTCACAGCTATATCTATTGCATGTTTGTAAAAATCTGCACGTATGTAAATTCCTTCTTTATTGTCATCTAACTGTAAGGTGGTGCTCAGTTTGGCTAGTTCATGTGCTTCGCAGTTTCCCGAAAGTCCTGGAACCAATTGCAGGTTTATGGTGAAATATGAAGTTAGTGTCACTAATAGCATCAAGTATTCCATCATGATTCCAACATCTGCATATAAGCTTCCTCGAAGTGAAAACAAGTCAACTATATACAAATATAGTTGTATAATGTATTTTTGACACATTATTTACACACACATTATTTTTGTTAAATTCTGAACTCACGGAGAGCGAAATTGAGTACCTCAAAGGAAATAACAAATTTCGAATTTTCTTTTATCTTTAATTCTTTAAAAGAAATTAAGTGATTTTTATATTATCTCTAAAATCTATTTGGACAGTTGGGAGTTTTAACCTCTTTCTAAAAAATACAATAAAAACTGTTTGGTGTTGTACAATTTGTCGTTGATTATTATACTCTGAGTCACATTTTGTATAAGCATCAGGTATTGTTCAAATACGTATAATATTTTCCTTTAATGATTTTTTTCTTTGTTCATTATGATATAAAAACTTATAGAATTTTTAACTTCTCCCACAAGTTCCTCCTGGAAGTAAAGAAAACATATACCAATTGTTAATTTTACTTTCGAAACGTTGCTGACATTTATTGCCCAACATGCAAATAATCGAAGCACTTGAGAGTAATTTAAGTACGAAGTAGGTCAATTGGTTTTAAAATACCAATGTATTTGTTAAAGTACAAACACATTAACTGCATTATGCATCAGTTGAATTGCAGAGGGAGTTGGTGTAAGTGAATTTATGCAGCAAATAAAATTCAACTTCATGCATATTAACCACAGTCAAGGAGACTTGAGTGCAATTATTTCGATCTAATAATTTTCATTAAAGTTTTCATACATTGGCTGGTGAAATTTAATAAAAGTAATGCGAGTATACATGTAGGAAAAAACAACAACCGACCTCTGTTTATTTTTTTATTTAATTTTAATACTTTTAATTTTATTTAAAACTAAAATAAGTATTATTTGATATACATATTTTAGTTTTAAGTAAATTTCAATTAAAATCAATCAAACTTCTGTATTGGATTCAAATTTAAACTTGCTCGATTTGAGCTTGGCGGCTGTTGTACTGCGATCGCGTTCTTGTCTTCTGTTTGTCGTCCGTGTTAGCGTCCGTGTCAGGCCTCCCGTCAAGTTCGATCAGTCCACCAGTGTTGTATTTATACATACAAATAATTGGAGTGGTTGCAATTTTTAATAAATTTATTTTTCTCAAAAGGCTTTAAAATATTTTTGAAAGCTTTTGGTGGCTCTTTTACATGCATGTTTTGTACATCACTTCATACCATTCTGTTTCAGATAAGATAAAACTACTCAAAATAATAAAATTCGAGTGTTAAGCGATTTGATTCGAAATCTGTTAAAGGGGTGGAAAAAAGTTTTCATCTCAGAAATACAAACGGTGATTCTAATATGACTTAGTCACAGTATAACTAAAGATCAACAAAATTTGCAATGTTTCCTCTTCTAATGGCATTTCTTAAAACCTCGAATCCAAAGCAGCGGCCGCAAGAGTAAGTTGTTGCTTGTGTACAAATGAAACGAATTAAAATGCAATGTCAACTGAATTTCCAACATCCCACAAAACAACTCAAACCAATGGTGACCAATATAAATGAGAGTGGTTGGCTAAGAGTCGCTTTATGTGCCACAAACGCAATTATTCATGCAACTTGGAAGGGGTGAAGGTGAAATCCGCAGAATTCAAAAGCATTTGGTGATTAATGAAAACGGCTGCGATGTAAAGAATAATGCGAAGGACAAATGTACGAACTTTTTCATTTGTGGAAAAGGTTTAAGGAGTACAAAATTTAATTGTAAATAAAAAATATATTAATATAGTCCTAATTGAAAATTACTCAAGCATATTTGAGTTTGGTTCCACGATTATTATGCGCAGAATGAAAATTGAACGATATTCCATTTTGAACAAGGAACTACTTCAGTTATACTGACGGAACTGTTATATATAGACATTTTTTGGTATTTACAACTACAAAACTATTCTGGATATCGGCTAATACATAGGCATCCAAATTGTGGTTTACTTTGGTTTAATTAATGGGAAATGATTTTTAATAATTTCACACGGATTTACATTCGATATATGACTTTTCAAGCCTTGAATGCTAAAGTCGAAAAAAATAACTTTTGTAATTCTATATATTATCTTATCATGTCCATTTGGACATATGTATGTATACGCCCACATGTGTTATTGTTATTGTATGTACAAATATATATTGATTTTTCTTTAACATATTATTATTCATTATATAAGACTAATTCTGAAAGCTTCAAACACATATGCACATACAGCCATGCTATTAACCTGCCACTGTCATTTGAGTATAAATTTGTAAATGGCTTGTGAAAGACATAAGAGAATAGAACACACGTATAAATAAATATGTATTTAACTAAAATTGTGGTTATGCCTTTTACGGAAAGTGTGCATATATATTTTTGTTTCACAAAATTTATTATTTTTCGAATATAAGTATGTATGAAGGAGTATGTATTTTGTTAAACTGTCTGGGTATGTCGTTGGGCGCGTAAACATTTCAAAGCACCGTTATACACATTTATTACATTTCATTACTGAGTGGCTGTTCTATCTATTTGCAAGTATACTCTATACAAACACTTATGTGCAAATGGTGAGCCAGGGCGTATACGCAACTTATATTTTTGCTTCTATTCTTGCGCTACTTTACAACCTTTAATAGCTCAGTTATGTTTTAAGAGTAATAAATTCTTCATAGTGTGGTGACTTGCCTTTCTTAGTAACATTGTGGAGAATTCTTTAGACGCCAAACCATTTTGACGGTTAGCTTTTAAGGTATATGAGGAGGAAACGCCGTTCTCGATGACTGACTAAAGAAATAAGCTTGGCTTATAGTTTCATAAATTTCAACAGACATTGAGATAATTAGGCCAAATCTTTGATTCAGAGAATGAGTTAAATGTCAAGTGGAAGTTGATTTTACATTCATATTTAACATCACTAATACTTTTACAAGACAACCCTCATGTGTCTGTACTCAGAAAAATACTTTTTTTGTATAGTTAAAGCATAGATGCGTAGAAAATCTTAAAAATTTCATCTAAGAAACTTAGATTTTATAAAATTCATTTGAGAAAACACCTGTCGAGGGTGTATTACTAGAATTTCTTAGGAGTAAAATTTACAGTGATTCACCGATACTACAAATCCGAGCGAAATACAAGCTAAGTAGAAATAATCAAGATTCTACTATGGATATCAAAATAAATAGGTTGGCTTCATTAAATCACTGAAATTGGTCACTGTGCTTGATGCAAGCGTTTATACACTCACACAAAATTCTAATGGTTGATAAAAATAGCATAAAACAATACATAGCACAGCTAATCAAACAGGTCAGCAAGTGACACATACGCAGTCAGACACAAGCGCGGCTAACACACACAGTTCGTGGGAATGCCGGCATATTTGCCAGCGCTAGTCTAGCGAAAAAACGTCATGACTGTCGATTGTGGTGGCTTGAATGTTTCGCTTAACGGCAGCACATAAGTACATAAGTACACTGAGTGGGTCGCAAAGCCAGTATTGCTCCACTATTTAATTGACAGCGGCAAATACGCGTCGCCGTGGCTTGCTTTAGTCGCCTTATTTCGTTGCTGTTGTTGAGTCGTGGCTGTGTTGTTACAAAGCATGAGCTACGCGAACGAGACAGCTGAGCGCTGAGACAACGGGGGTACTACAAGAGTCAGAGTGTGCTGATGCACAGCACAAACGACTCATTATAGTTGCAATTGCATGTAACGGTATTTATAATTACAGTTATTGCAGACAGAGGAATATGAGAATGGAAGACGGTCAACGTGGCCGGTCACTCGATTTGATTTCCTGCCGCGTAAAGGTTGCGTGCTGCCTGCTGCCGGCAAAGTTTATTGCTTTTTGTACTGGCGAACGATACGAATAACTGTGAAATATTGACAAAACTGCAAGAATAAAAATAAATATTTGGAGTTCGTGTTTGAGAGTGTGGCATGCAAAAAGCTTTTGAAACTATAAACAAATTATTAGTGATTCCAAATTTACAAGCAAGGAAAGGCTAAAAAACACACTGTTAGAAGGAATATATCAGTTTTGAATTACTTTAGAACATCTGAGAGATTTACCGATATTTTCAATAATAAACTAGCCGCAAACTTCGAGGTCCTCATCTGGAGCGATACTAGAGCCTTGAAAAGTGATTTTTATACGGGTGGTTTTTATACAGTGATTCAAAATAGTGAATCGATTTCGTCCTCTTTGGTATGGGAGGTAGGGGTCCATATAATCCGATTTCCTAATTATTTATACTCTATAAAAATGGGTCTAAAGGAAATAGCCCTAGAGAATTTGGTTGATATTGCTGTAGTTGTTTACGAGATATGTAAAAAAAACTTAGTAAAGGCGAAGCCACATCCACTTTTCCAAAATAATTCCACCCAAACATGCCGTTCCGTATTTAAAGCTTAGTTATAGCTCTTTATACATTTTTACATCTGAAAATTCATTTAGTTAAATTTGTTCGATACAAACTTGATTGTAATTGAATTGCAGACAGCAAAACATCGCAAACGGACGAGGAGAAGCAACGCGACCGACAGCGCAGCGAACGCGAAGCGAAGAAAGAGGAGCAGGACGCCATCAATTACAAGGTGAATATAGCACACAGACACTCTCACAAAACCATATAAAAGAATATGCATAGACAAGCATACATACACTCATGTATACACATTCAAAACTACAAGGAAATCAAAGATAAAAGAAAGACACAACGCCTGTTGCGATTCCATTTTATTCTAAGTTTCTAAGGAATGATTTATTAAAACAACACACACACTCCCTCACTTACCAACCAATGGATTCTAAATGTACCCAATCTCTTCTCTCCTGCGTGTGTTTTGCAGCGCGACAAAGAGGCACGTGAGGCGCGTTTGCTCGATTTGGAGATTCGACGACAGCAAAAACGTGAGGAGCATAAGCAACAACATCAGTTGCAACAACAACAACACCAGCAGCAGCAACAATCACAAGCAGGAACGAGCGAGAAGAGTCCACCCACGACATCGGGCCAATCACAACAACAACAACAGCTTTTACAACAACAGCAGCAGCAGCAGCAGCAACAACAACAGCAAGTGACTGGCGCTGGCAGCAGCAGTAGCGGCACGACCACAGCGCCCCGCATACAAACGCCACCAGATCGTTCGTGTCCGCCGGCGTTTCGCAGTCGATCCATCGAGCGTGAGCTACACTAAGAGCGCAAAAGGTATTCGGCACCGAAAACAGCCGAAATCAAGGTGAGTGCACGACGAGGAATGTGTTTGTGTGTGTCAAGCTTTGGCTTGAACGTGATTGCAATTTCCGTCTGTTCAGTGCCCAGTGTGGAGAACTCATTAAAACGTTAACTGCGGTTTTATTTCTTGCTTGTGTCTTTTTTCCGATCACGCCTCATCACAGTTTACTTTTTAATTTGCTTCGACAGCGATTGCTGATTGCCTGCTCATTTTAACTTCCCCACCTTTCATCGCGTTTCAATATTTCGACATCTTCGTTGAATATTTCTCTTTTATCTCTTTTGCACGAATTTCTTACAGGAGGGTGTAAGCACGACACCATTGTATGTATGTGATTGGCGTTGCAACCGTTTAGCCGGTTATAGCCGAATCGACGATAGTGCGCCATCTCTCTCTCTCCTTCGCAGTTCGGCGCCAGTTGGAGATCCCAAGTGTAACCAGGTCGCTCTCCACCAACGGAGTGGAGGCCTTCCTCTTCCTCGGCTTCCTCCGGCGGGTACTGCATCGAACACTTTCAGAGCTGGAGTGTTTTCGTCCATTCGGACAACATGACCTAGCCAGCGTAGCCGCTGTTTTTTTATTCGCTGAACTATGTCAATGTCGTCGAATAACTCGTACAGCTCATCGTTCCATCGTCTGCGGTATTCGCCGTTGCCAATGTTCTTAGGACCATAAATCTTGCGCAAAATTTTCCTCTCGAAAACTCCTAGTGTTGCCTGATCTGATGTTGACATCGTCCAAGCTTCTGCACCGTAAAGCAGGACGGGAATGATAAGCGACTTGTAGAGCTTGATTTTGGTTCGTCGAGAGAGAACTTTACTGTTCAATTGCCTACTCAGTCCAAAGTAGCACCTGTTGGCAAGAGTTATTCTGCGCTGGATTTCGAGGCTGACATTGTTCGTGTTGTTGATGCTGGTTCCCAGGTATACGAAATTATCTACGACCTCGAAGTTATGACTGTCAACAGTGACGTGGGAGCCAAGACGCGAATGCGCCGACTGTTTGCTTGATGACAGGAGATATTTCGTCTTGTCCTCATTCACCTCCAGACCCATTCGCTTCGCCTCCTTATCCATGCGGGAAAAAGCAGAACAAACGGCGCGGTTGTTGCTTCCGATGATATCAATATCATCGGCGTACGCCAGGAGCTGTACACTCTTGCTGGAATCTGGTACTACAGACGACCATATTTCGGGCCCCAGCGAAGTCGATCAGCCTCAGGCCGTTTGGCGATGTTTCGTCATGGAGGCTGAATTTTCCGACTGTTGTGCCAAAGACACCTTCTTTACTCACCCTGGCGTTAAAATCGCCAAGCACGACTTTTACATCGTGGCGGGGGCAGCGCTCATAGGTGCGTTCTAGGCGCTCATAGAAAGCATCTTTGGTCACATCGTCCTTCTCTTCCGTTGGAGCGTGGGCGCAAATCAGCGATATGTTGAAGAACCTCGCTTTGATGCGGATTGTGGCAAGACGTTCATCCACCGGGGTGAATGCCAGGACTCTGCGACGGACTCTCTCTCCCACCACAAATCCAACACCAAATTTGCGCTCCTCTATATGGCCGCTGTAGTAGATGTCACAAGGACCGACCTTCTTCCGTCCTTGTCCCGTCCATCGCACTTCTTGGATGGCGGTGATGTCAGCCTTGAGTCGTATGAGGACATCAACCAGCTGGGCAGAGGCACCTTCCCAATTAAGGGTCCGGACATTCCAGGTGCATGCCCTTATATCATTATCCTTAAAACGTTTGCAGGGGTCGTCATCAAAAGGGGGGTGTCTCATCCGAGGCTTTCGTAGATTTTTCATTGGTATTTCGTTTTTATGTGGTGGGTCCCAAGCCCTACGCACAACCGCATAAGCGGGCTTCGCCTTCTCACTTTAGCTCGCCTTCAAACGGATGTCTGTTGGCTACCCAGAGGATACTTGGTCTAAAACCGGAAGTCGTGAGCTGCTTGAACCATGTGGAGAAGAATCGTTTCTGGCCACTCCCAAGTGAATGACAATCAAAAACTTTCCTCACTTGCGTGAACTTCTACTCATGATCCCATCCTCCATAGGCTATAACTGGACCGCCGCCAGCCACACATCATTCGGTGGTGGCGGGCCCTCCGGCAACAGCAGCGGCTGCTACAGCTGCTATAATCCCAATATTACCGCTTGGAGTTGCCACCTCGCGTGATGACTCCACGGAGTCGGAGCAATCCGTGACATGTGCGCAGGCCCAGCCAGATGCGTATCATCGCATTATGTAAGTGCAAAATCTACTTTGATTTATTCTTATATATGTGTATCTATAAAATAATAATTAGCGTAGCGGAAGTGGATAAAAAGTAAAGAGTTCTTACCCATAAGTAATGCAAATATCTAATGTAATGTTAAGTTTGTTGTTTCTTACAACAATTAGCCGATATGTAGGTATTCCTCTATATGTAAATACCAACGTTCACAACCCGAACGTGCTACACTTAGTTAGTTGAGGTCAAAAGGGAAAGCATTTTGCAATTATCTGCGCACTGCTGCATGAAGTGGCCACCAGTGGCCAACATTGCAGAACGAATGAAATAATCGATTCTTGATTTCGTGTAGCACGCACCAACACCCACACACCCAAGCTAAACTCATATCGATTTTACAAGTGTGAGTGTCTCCTTTCGGAATTTTCTATTTTATTTTTATTTTTACGATTTTCCTCAATTATAGTATGTTTCATGGAAAGAAAACTGTTGGTGTTTGGTAAAAAAGGGTGGCAACTCGCAAATACATATCTACAAGCATATGCCCGCTTCAATGAAGATTTGTATGTTCCAGCTCCAGCAGTGAGTAGCAATGTGGCAATTGTAAATTGTATTGCATTTTAAATTCAATCAGGTTGCCAGAAAGCGCTGTAGGATGGGGAGACTTGCGTTCGGACTACCGTTTGCTCGACTGCATTCAGCACAGTTGAGTGATTTTGGTGGAAAGGTTTGCTGGTTGACGATGCTCTGTTGCTTCGCTTCCCATTTTGCTGCTTGTCGTAGTTGGTGTTGTTGTTTTGCATTTTCCCTATTTAACCACACAGGAGTACACAGAAATAAACGCAACTTACAAGAGTAGCGTAAAAATCAGTAAAGCATTCGGTCTTCCACACACACTAGCAAATATTCTTGTAAATATATTTACATACAGACATACATATGTACATAGATGAAAGCTATGCATTTGTTTGGATTTCGCTTGAAGGCTCTTCCCTACAACTGAGCAGTTAACGCGTCGCAGTCTTATGTAAGTGCTGGTTACAAATGGCGGGTCGTTGGGAGGAAAGCGCAAAGCGTAAAACGAAATAAGAATTGCATGTGTTCGTGCACTCTGCTGCCGCTTTCTGGTGTAATTCGGTTTATTATTGTTGGCAGTTTTGCTTTTTACTGCTACGACATTAATTTTCTGCTGCCGTGTTTGGTTGTGTGAAGGACAATGTCAAGAGCTCACACCTCGAACTCATTACGCACTTGGATTTAATGGAAGATGCGAGTATTTATTTCGAAGACTGTAACACATTTGCAATGACTCTGGAACCTCACAACCAAGCACTCGAAGCTTCTGGCGAGTCACCATCGATGTCCTTTGGAACACAATTCCTCTGCTATTGACAATGTATATGTCAGAATTAAATGTTTGGCAGAAGGGTAACAGTTCATTGCAGATGATTCCCTACCAAATAATAACAAAACCTTCCTGGCTTGCCACTGTTTGCTCAAGAATGGATCGATTTTGTTGTGATTCAAAAACGATTTTCAGATGAAAATTCAGTAAATAAGTTCATTTGTTCATTCAGGATTATTGAAATGGCTCCCGGGTAATCGAAACAGATACTTCTTTCGGTCATACATGATGGTCGGACTTTCAATCACTTTACAACTAGCCTTCTAAAGCGCCTTCTAAAGCGTTTTTGATATCAAAATTATTATTTTTTCTACCCCTATTCAAAACTAATCCCCAATCCGGAAAGAAGATCTACATATATTAAATATTTGAATATTTTCATCACATTCTATACAGAACTAGAAAATTCAGCATTTACTTTCATTCGCGTACTAATGTTTTCACAGCAAGAAAAATGCAAAAATATGAAAACGATTTCCTAAGAGGTTAATGGTTTTCATGTTGGGGCGAAACCTTATCAACTTTTGTATTGCTTTCATCTTTTACGCTGCACTATACATGTCTGTTTTCATTGTTTTATTCACAACAACACAGCAGACACATTTATGAAAAAACAACAAAGCTAAAGTAAACAAAAGCTGTTGCAGTGTCACAAACCACGTCACAAATCGGCAGCAACAGAACGACGGTGGTATGCAATTCCAAGCACAGACTCACATACGTATCAATACACTTGAATAGCATGCAGACAACTGTAGCATACTTTTGTGCGCCGTCACCGAGCTTCGCTTTGTTTTCATTCACTTTCGCGGGTGCTGCTATTGAGAGAAAAATGAGAGTGCATGGAAGGTAAGATATTCATGACGGAATCGTTTGAAGTTCGAAAATGCAGAAGGAAAATTGACAAAAAACATATTTATACGAAAAATGGCAATGTCTCTTAAATTAGTCATATGATATGACCGTAGATAAGCGCTGTTTGACTGTTGCGTAGCGCGTTAGCTTCATTCAGAGAGAGATAGAGAGAAATACGAGTACATAACCAAATATAGAATAATTACAAGTAGCTGTGATTGTCTTAAAGAAGTGAGTAAGCTTGATCGAAAGATGCCAGGAAGCTTTTAAGAAACCCAATGAAGATTTTAAAAAGCAAATTAATGATTTTTTAAATAAAATATATTTAGACTGAAATTATAACTTACCAATATGTTAGATTTATAATATTAACAAATTTTAACTGTTGGAATATTGTTTTTTATTTTGTAATTTTTGGAAACAAAAAATGTCTTTAAGTTCAAAAGTATATTTAATGAAGTTATAATCTTACGAATCTTAGGTGTCTTTTATTTTACGCCTCCATCCTTTTATTTTATCATTTGTAGACACAATTGCCACAGATGTTGGTGGATATCCTGGACATGAAGTATATAAATCAATGGAGGAAGACATGCAGTAAGTGAAAGGTGAGTTTATTTAGTAATATTTGAATATACATGCTGGTAGAAGAAAGTGTGAAGAATTTTATTCTTAAAATCTAATATCGTATCGAAATATCATTTTCTAAAAATAAAATTTCGAAATCACATATTCGAAATATCATTTTCGAAGACATTTAATTTGAAAGACATACATTTCGAAATATCATTTCAAAAAATAATATTCATCGGTAATCAAAAGTCGGTAAATCAAAAATATCCGACAAATCATCAAAATGAAACATAAAGCAATAAAAAAACGTTTAATATTTGCCTAAAATACTCAGTACTAAGAACACAATTTTGATCCATTTGTTTACCCAACAGGTGAATGATGGCGTTGACTTCCTCATAAGGGAGATTTTTATTTCCCCGAGCCCACCATTGGATGATATGCGGATCTAAAAGTTCATCAACAAAGAGGAACTGGAGGATAATCGCAAAGCGTTTCAAGCGTTGGTGGAAGAAAATTCGGTGTGCACAGTGCGAATGTTAATGGACAACAATTTAGAAGATTATGGCTTAAAATTTTCACTATGCAACGCTTGAAGAAATGTGCAGCAAACAGGGGAACACAAAGTATATAAGTCATTTAAATTTGTGGTATTAACACAATTCCAATAGTTTCAATAAAGACTTTAAATAGTAAATATATGAAAATACAAAAAAAAATGTTTGCATTTTTTTTAACTTAATGAGAAAGTCTTAATGAGCTGTACGAAAAAGTAAGTATTTTGAATAATTTATATAATATATAAAAATGAAAATTCTAAGATGCTTCTGGTTAAATATTTTTGGTAAATTTTTGTAGAAATCAATCCGCCAGGCTCGTTGGATATGAATCATATTTTTTAAATGATCGATGTATGAATGTAATACTTGGATTAATGAAACTCAGAAAGAGTTGAATAGTTGTCAACAGCGTACTATAAAATACTATATATACTTACATATATTAGGAAATACATACGTATTTGTACGTAACCAATTTAGTTTTATCAGCTTTAGAATAACATATATATACATATTTATGTTAATTTCTGTCTCTCAACTACTTTTAACTACTGATGTAATTATTTGCTAAAAGATTTATAATTTCACTGAGATCTGAAAATAACAGCTTCGAAAGAAACTTTAACCAAAATATGGCGTCGAGTTTATGAAGTTTTCGGAGTACAGTAGTTTTCCGAAATAACGAATATTCGCTTTAACGAAAACCGCTTATAACGAACAAGCAAATTATTTACATTGAGTACCTTAAATAACTAACATCAGGGATTTGTAAGTACTCGGTTTAACGAACAACATGTATGGGGCATTCTCTGGAAAAAAAGCCACTTGAAAAAAAAAGTTCTTTATTTTCGTTGGCAATTATATATCTTATAGTACATGTAAAACCTAAAATAAAACATATGGTTTTAGGTCTGTGCAACGCGGGGTTGCCATATTATAAGGGGCCAAAGTTTTTTGTAAAAAAATTTTCGAACCGCCATAACTTTAAAACTAATGAACAGATTTTAAAACACCATGTGACTTTTTTGTACAGAATTTCTCAAACTTTAAAACTGTGTATCGTTAAAAATTTTAAAATTAATATTTCATAGCAAAAAATGAAAAAAAAAAATTTTTTGGAATTTTTAACAACTTATGCCCCCTTCGATTTTTTTCGAAAATATCTTAAAATGTTCCTTATTTCATCACCTTTTTACCCCCCAAAGGGAATTTTGGGACAGCAATATTTGTATGAGCTACAAATAAAAAACCAACTCAGAACATGATGAAAAATCATTGATTTATGCACTATTATTATCAGAATTTAGCGTAACCCAGGATTAACGACGTGGACATAGCAGAAATTTAATCCCTTTTTGTTTTTTTTTTTATTTTTTAATATTTTTTTTAATTTTTTTGTATTTTTTAAATTTTTAATTTTTTTTTGTTTGTTTTTTTTGGTTTTTGCTTTTTTTTTAATTATTACGTAGATTATATTCAAGTACGATATAATTTTAATTAAAAAACGAAAACAAAAAAATTTAAAATTTAAAATTTAAAAAATACAAAAAGAATTAAAAAAAAATATTTAAAAATAAAAAAAACAAAAAGGGATTAAATGCCTGCTATGTCCACGTCGTTAATCCTGGGTTACGCTAAATTCTGATAATAATAGTGAATAAATCAATGATTTTTCATCATGGTCTGAGTTGGTTTTTTATTCGTAGCTCATACAAATATTGCTGTCCCAAAATTCCTTTTGGGGGGTAAAAAGGTGATGAAATAAGGAACATTTTAAGATATTTTCGAAAAAAATCGAAGGGAGCATAAGTTGTTAAAAATTCCAAAATAATTTTTTTTTTCATTTTTTGCTATGAAATATTAATTTTAAAATTTTTTACGATACACAGTTTTAAAGTTTGAGAAATTCTGTACAAAAAAGTCACATGGTGTTTTAAAATCTGTTCATTAGTTTTAAAGTTATGGCGGTTCGAAAATTTTTTTACAAAAAACTTTGGCCCCTTATAATATGGCAACCCCGCGTTACACAGACCTAAAACCATATGTTTTATTTTAGGTTTTACATGTACTATAAGATATATAATTGCCAAAGAAAATAAAGAACTTTTTTTTTCAAGTGGCTTTTTTTCCAGAGAATGCCCCGTATATAGAGTTAAAAATAAAATAAAATCGTGGTAAAAACAGATAAAAAAGCACATAAATTTGAAAAAATTAAAAAAAAAATAATGCAATTTAAAAATTAGTACAAGAAAAATATTACATTAGAAAAGCTTAAAATTATTGATCAGCACCTAATATAAGTATAAGTGTCGGAATTGTGTAAAAAAATTAAAAAAGTGTCCACCCTTTCGAATATATTAAATAACAAGGAAATCGTTTTGAAAAATATGAGCTGCTGCTACAAAAAGTAAACATTTCGTAGTGGAAAACGTGCTGAATTGGTCCATTTCGGAAAAATTCAGAGTGGCCGTCCTTTTATGCAACAATTTAAGTGGCACAAAAAGGCTATGAGCGGCAAATAAGAACATTATCAATTTCTCAAAACTTTTTTGTATTGTTTTTTTAACAAATAATTTAATAAAACAATTTATTAAACTGAAATTTACTAATATTTAACTCTTTTTTATTGAAAAACATACCTCTAAGTGAATATTTGAATTAACGAAAAATTCGATGCAACGAACAGGCCTGACAATTAATGTGTTCGTTATTTCACATATTTTCTCTATAAACATTGTTAATATTTGTCTTTAAAAACATGCATGTTGTTATAATGATATTTTTAATAAAAATCTGTTTACAACCAACTGTCGATTTTCAAAGCAACATCTGCGCTGAAATTAAGTTTACACTCCTGTTACTTAGCGCACAAAAATGTCAGCAACAGAAGGTTTTGCAGCTGGATTGAAAAGGTGAGTCAATAATAGTTTGGCTGTTAAGCATATCTATATATATTCAAGTGTAAAATTTGAATTTTTTAACGAAGTAAGTATTGTTGAAAGTAAAAAGGAAACTGACGACTTAAGTAATTTCACCAACACTAATTGCGAGAGGTGTGGAATTATATGAATCAATGTAATTGTAATAAGGAAACGAATTCATTTCTAATATCTGTTTACCCAATTGTCCATCCATGGCTTGAACAAAATATTTTGAAGGAATTTAGTAAAATTGATGCTTGTTTCTTTGGTGGTGATTGTATTGAATCGAATTATAACCACGAAATGGTACTAATCGATAAAATAATCGTATTTTAGTTAGAACGTTCGGTAGGAGCGGCAGAGATCATCGTGAAATCCGTTTCCACAGCAATGATATTTACTTATACGTCTGGATTTTATATTTAATCAACTCGGCGACATCCTTCGAAATTAGTCGAAGAATGTTTTGTGTCGCTACAAAATACTATTAATTGGATAAAACCACGAATTTTAGACGGCACAATAATGACTACTTAAGCTGAATGCAGCACACCTGAAGTTTACATCTGAATAATTGGTATTACTTTTCTGACTTCCATCGGTTCAAAACTATCAACAGCTTGGTTTTGCAAATACTAAGTGTGTAAACGATATGGAACTTCACCTTTCACCTTTTTTGCAGACCTTTTTTTTTAATTTCCTAAGTGGAAGAAAAAAACATTTTATAATTTGAGCATACTTACACGTCCACAGTAACATTAAAAAATGTGTTCAAAATCATAAAATTAAAGAACTTCTAAGAGGAAAATATGTTGGACATAAATTTGTCGTCTTGGTGTCACGAAGCCATTAAAAATGACATACAAAGTACATTTGGACAGTAATTGAGAGGAAATGATTTTTTAAAGCAACAACAAAGCACTCATATATCGCAATTACAAATAAACATGCCCAGGAAAGCTTTTGACATTTATTATTGGCAAATGAAAAAATCTAATGCATTTCACAAATCTCTTAGGTGAAGAAAATGAAGTCGACGACATTTCAAATGTACACACGCCTGTATATGTGAATGCACTTTGAGCATGTCGAAGAACCATTTGTTTTTTCACACGTACTCGGGTACGATAAAATGTGTGTGTATTTCATTTATGTTGCATTTTAAACTTCACAGAAGTACGAAATTTGTAGCGTCTGTTCACCAAAGTTCGGATGCTAACGGAGATATGCTTCGGAGTAATTAACGTGATAGAAATATATTTGTGTTATAACCTTGAGCATCATCGCGACAAGTTTGCAGATTGGCTTTGGATCCAATTGATAAATAATCTCTCGTTCGATACAGATCACGATGTCTAAAATTGTATGTACCATCAAAGGTTGGTTGCTTTTTCGAAACAGCCGGATCGATATAACCGAAACTGTCCAGAATTTTTATATGGCTAAAAAACGGTCTACTCAGAACTATTAAGGGAGTTTTTTAAACGAATTAAATTTAAAAAGAAAAGAGTCCATTAATTCATCCATGAGTGTTTAATTTAGCACTTCATAAATGATATGTGTAAATAATTTAAATCTTTCTCTACGAGCGATCTGCTTTCTTGATGATTCCTGCTGCTTTATTTTTTATTAAGCTAGTCCATGTGATATATTACAAAAGTTTGTAAATTATATTATCATTGCTACTTGACAAATTTTTATTTCTTCCTGCTTTTAATTGAACTCATTTCACTTATAGCCATTCTATGCTACTTTCATGCGCTTCCTGTTTTTCGCATCATTTTCCCTTTTCTTTATTTCTTCTTTCCTTTGTTATTTTACTGTGATCATCCATGCGTATTATATAACAAAATGCTGACAACAGTAGAATTGATGGATGGGCAGTATATAATACTGATGACTACACCAAAAGTGCATTTTCAAATTTGCTGCGATTTCATTTCAAATGTGCAAATCTGTGAGTTAAGCAGAGTGTGTGGATATATTAAATAACAGCTTTTAAAATCTAAGTTGGAATTGATAAAGTGTTGCGATTGAAATTGCTTGTATCTTTAAATTAAGAACATGGAAAAGAACTGTTCCTCTACATTATATTTTACAAAGCTTCTCAAAGTCTACATTATTGATTTAAATTTATAATTTTTACAAAATAACGCTAAAGCTCAATGATGATAAAAAACTTTCTTTTATTTCCAGTACTCATCTACACCACAACTGCTCTATGTTTTCAGATATTGCAGTGATTTGATATTTGAGCCACGATGTTTATATCCTGATAATATTGATATTTATACCCTGAACAGGGTATATTAAGTTTGTCACGAAGTTTGTAACACCCAGAAGGATGCGTCGAAGGCTCTATAAAGTATATAAAGTATAAAGTATAGAAAACTTCCGCATTTTACTACATATCTTCACGAAACATGGTGTGAGTTATTGTTCATAGAAATAATTTAAACTCCGAAAAAATTGTTCAGATCGGTTCACTATATCATATAGCTGCCATACAAACCGAACGATCGGAATCAATGGCTTGTATGGAAAATTTTCGCATTTGACGTGGTATCTTAACAAAATTTGACATGGATTACTGCTTAAGGTAATAATATAATCTCCGAAGAAATTGTTCAGATCGGTTAACTATATAACCTTAATGTTTCTAGCAAACAACCCTGCTAAAAAGAATTAGTAAAATGTTTTATTTTTTTTTTACTTACTTTATCTTACGTCTTATGGCACCATAGGAAGGTTGCTTTCGAAAATGAGCAAAATCGGACAACTGCCACGCCCACAAAATGGCGAAAACCGAAAACACATAAAGTGCCATAACTAAGCCATAAATAAAGCTATGAAAATAAAATTGGTACGAAGGATCATACTATGAAGGGGCATATTTGGATGTAATTTTTTTGGAGAAGTGGGCGTGGCCCCGCCCCCAACTAAGTTTTTTGTACATATCTCGCAAACTAATAGAGCTATATAAACCAAACTTTCTGCAGTCGCTTTTTTTAGCCACGTCCTAATACAGTCCAAAAATGAAAGAAATCGGATCATAACCACGCCCACCTCCCATACAAAAGTTAGGTTGAAAATTACTAAAAGTGGGTTAACACACTTACGAAAAACGTCAGAAACACTGAATTTCACATAAGAAATGTCAGATGGAGGCTGCACTCAGATTTTTTTACAAAATAGAAAATGGGCGAGGCGTCGCCCACTTATGGGTCAAAAACCATATCTCAAGAACTACTCGACCTATTTCAATGAAACTTGGTTTGTAATAGTTTCCTTACATCCAAATAATATGTTGTGTAAATAGGCCAAATCGCTTCACAACCACGCCTACTTCCTATATACCAGAACTTAGAAGACAATCTGAATCGTTTACTTTACAATATATAAAGCAAGCACTAGTGAAGATATCGGTGCAGAACCTTGCACAAATACTATGTTAATAGTCTGACAGCCCCATTCTAAAAATCGCCGAAATCGGACCATAGGTTTTTAAAGCCCCATATATCGAACACGAGGACCTCGGTGCTTCTAACCTAATATTATGGTTTCCAACTTTCAATGGACTCTATACAATATACATATAGATGAATATGTGGGTCAAATTGTGTATGATATAATATAAATAAAGTTAAATAAATAAATTGCGAGAGTATAAAATGTTCGGTTACACCCGAACTTAGCCCTTCCTTACTTGTTCTTGTTTTATATTGAAAAAATTCCAAAACTTTTATATGAGAGTTTTCGAAAGTCATATGTGTCTCTGCTCTTTTAGTTATACTTCTTTTTGAAGTTTTATTATTTGCTAGCATATTAAGTTCATGAGTTCATATTAAATAATAGAAAAAATATTTCCTGAATTAATATTTAGAGTGTTCTCACTATTTCGGCAACAATTCAAATTCTATTTTTTATCCATCACCTGTGGTTTCCCTAATTAAATTAATTGAATTATTATGTGAAGCTCTACATACACGAAGGTTAGAGTGGACAAAGTACATGACCAATAAAACAAAGTTTACCATCACGTGCTCGTGTGAAATGAAGTAATGTGAAAAGAACGCCATTAAATTGGCTTACGAGGTAAAGTAACGAATACATAGCAGTTAGTTAATGGAAAAATAACAACAACAGTAGCGCTGAGGTACACTGCACATAAAGTGCATCGGAAAGTGTGAATGTTGTGCGAAATTGATGGGTTGAGTGGCGGTTTGCCGCACGATATAAAGTGGATAAGCGATGAGAATGCATGATAGTACATGCAAGTTGGTATTGAAAGGAGTGTGCACCATGTAAAGTCCATCAACCAACGAGGTTGAGAGGGGGGTATACACACATCTACATATGTGTGTCAACATGAGTAGGTAAATCTGTGTGTTTGTTATTGTGAGTCAACATATAATGACAATCACGTGTTTATGGCAAGCGCTTACGACAAGTGACTCGCATTCACACATAAAACACGGATAAGAACTGCAGTGGATAGCTCTAAAAGATTATACACATTTATTTCATATATGTTAATAGACTAGCAAATGTCCAGAGAGAGACCGCATTCGTATTCAAGCATTTTCTGCAAAAGGCCAAAATCCCGTTTTATTCGTCCACACATGCTTCTGCCTCAAAGCTGATAGTATCATTAAAGCAGGAGTGCATATAGCTCGCTATTAAAACTGCACTTAAATGCTAAATGTCCTCATTAAACAAGTGCGCGTGTGTGGTACTGGTTTCTGCAATGCATTGCTACTTCCATTTCCATCGCTCAAACTTTGTTAGCAGCCACTTAAATGCGATGCAGTTACACATTAAGGAGCGAAACTCACCTACGATGCTGCACAGCCAGAGAAAGAGCGTAATGAGAATACTGAATTGAGCTGAGAGGTGCTCTGAAGTGTTGCAACGACTTGAATTTCTCGAACTATATTGCAGTGATGATATTATGTGGCGATAATGCTAGGATATTTTTTTTTAGGAAAACCGTAGTTCTCCCTTAAGTCGATTAGTTTTCTGAGATTTCCTAGATTCCTAGTTTCAACGACGGCGTGTTTGAGTATTTCTTCCATAGTCGCGTTTTCTAAACTGAAAGAACCAGAAGTGTAATATCAATAACGTTCTTCAAGTAAGGTAATGCTTACTAAGAATAAGAAATATTTGAGATTTTGTGACATTAAAAAGGAATCTCATTGACTTTGGCCCCTCTTTCTAGATCATTTACTTCGAAGGGACTATTATATAATGTTACTGTTTCTATGCTATGTACTTCAATTTGACCGCCTAATTCATGATATCTTTCGCCAAGAGATCATCTATGATTATTTATCTAAAGGTAAGGTGTTGTTAAGGCCAATATTTCAACTATGGCCTCAGTCAACCTGTTTAAAATCCGGACAGAAATTAGGTGTCAAATAAAATAAGACTGCGGACAAAGGAAACCTTGCAGTTATGTTCGAGTAACTCAAGACCCTCACTTTAGTCGGAAAATACCAAGATAAAATACCAAACTCACAACTCACAGCAATCACAAACTTCGTTGGTTGATTACATTACCACCAACAACGATGCTGCTCGGCCAGCGTCTCCGCTGCACAAGCTTTTACAGGGTACTCTTGCTTTCGTGCTCTCAATCAAATAACAGAGATGGAAAACAAGAAACGATGAGCAACGAGCTGTAACTGTAACATCTCACTTAATGTTATTATGTAGCAATAGCAATAGCAATAGCAACAACAATATACTCGCTGCTTCACGAAATTGCATGCTTTTACAGCCTGAATGCTGCTTCGCCGAATCAACACTACATAGGGAGGGAAATCACCTGCTGGTTGCTGCTGGTGCCACTGCTGGTTCAAACGAAACGAAGAGACCGGTGTGGGGTCTCGTGCTCTGAGATAGTCAGCTGTGTCTGCAATGCCGC
Organism: Zeugodacus tau; assembly: GCA_031772095.1. Taxonomy (NCBI): domain Eukaryota; kingdom Metazoa; phylum Arthropoda; class Insecta; order Diptera; family Tephritidae; genus Zeugodacus; species Zeugodacus tau. Next base: position 29,377,998 of record CM062650.1, on the reverse strand, counting down.
AGCAGCAGCACCAGCAACAGCAACAGCAATGCCAGCAACAGCAGATAGCAACGAATTTTTGCACACAGTCTCATGCAACGAGCGAGCTAAATAAACAAGCGCGCTGCCAAGTAGCCAGGCAGCTGGCGAGTTGGCCCAGCGTCAGAGTGTTTCTCGCTACAAACGAGTGTGGTTGTCTTGAAAATACAAAATTCACTGCGAGCGACGCTAGATGTGGTAACAAAAAACCAGCAAGAATTAGAAAAGAAAATAATAATGCAAAAAAAATTTTTGAAATAAAATGCTTAAAGCAAAGGTGCACAAAGTGATGAAAATGAAAGATTGTTGACGAAGAATTGGGAAAATTCATAAGAAAGTGCAAAAATATTTTAAAAAAATTTGTGGAAAATAATTTTGAGAATTTTAAGTTGAAAAATATTTTAAACAAAAGTTTTTCGGTTAAAGTGAAAATTTTTAATAGATTTTGTTGAATTATAACACATATTTGCTGTTTTTGTGTTTTTTTCCAAAATCGTGTAGTTTGTGTTAAAAAGTAAGCAACAAGAAATGCCTTGAAGCTGCGCGAAAACTGCACCAACGACGATGCATGAACATACAGACATCGTTGGAACAACAACAAGCGATGGCAAAAAATTAGCAACAGCCTTCACGAGCTTGCAGGCAAACACACACATTCACATGCACATTTGTTTTTATCCATATAAGCAGACAACATTTACTACTTATGTGGAAGCTTATATATATAGACATATATGAACTGCCTAGTATGTGTCTGTGTATACATGTAGTAAGCACTGAAAGCCCTGTCTGCACTTATTGTTGATTATCGCCAGCCATAAAACTATCAGCGCTATTATCGAGCTTCCAATTGTGCACGTGAATAGTGAAATAAAATTTTAGAACATTCAAAAAGAAAACAAATACGAAAGCGCTGGCGATTTGAGGCTCATATGTTTATATTCGTGAATGTTTGTTTGTTTTGACGGTGTGGAATTTCTGAAATTCGCGGTTGTTGCCTTGCTGTGTATATGTAAGTGTGTGTACGGCCCTCCAGCACTCTGCTTGTTCGTCTATTTCGTTCAATTTGAAGGCATATATTATGAGCCAGCGGTGCTACAATATCTGCAACAACTCACTTCTAAATGCATTTCGTGCACACTCTTGTTGTAAGCCGGGGCGTATAAGTAATATGAGTTTTCACTCGATGCCGCTGTTGGTTGCGCTAAATTTTCCTTAAGTTGTTGTTAATATGGGGGAATACAAATGCAGTTCCACCCTACTTTTAACAGCAATTTACTTGCTATTTGGATTTTAGCAACTTTTGTTGGTTTTTGGCAGTTTTTGGCAGTTTTATGACCGAGAAGAATTATGTGTACTATGGATTTTCTTGAATTTATTTATTTTTGGATCATTTAGACCATGTAATTAAATATTAATATGGAGTGCATGAGAGCGTGACTATTATGCAGTGAATCGTACTCATATGGTGTTGATATAATAGCAAACAAAATATATAGAAATAAATATTTTTAATTAATATATGAAACACCTTACTGAGTCTGAAAATATTTATAAATAGAAATTCACTAAAAAATATATTAAGTAATGATAGTATACCGTTTTAATATTTTAAATATATAAAAAATAAATATAAAATATATATTTTAAAATTAATTATTTTAAAAGTTAGCCCAGACCTTAATAATACTTTGCGGAAGAGGACACTTTACTAAAATAGAAAAATATAAAAATCATTTTGTTATAAGAAAAGCAGAACACTTAAATGTAGGCATTCATTTATTATCAGTTCTCTTTCTTATTGCCTTTTTTATATGAAATTTTGAGATTTGGAAAACAGAAATTGGTTCCTCTCATGTTAGACCAACGCGGTGTGGGAAGTCAAATTTGTGCTCGTTGTAGCTAGAAAATAATTGCTCAATTAAATGGTTGTGGAGTTAGGGTCGTGTGGGGAAAATGTTTCTAATAAATATTATTATTATTTATTGTTATTAGTATTTGAAAGACAGTGCTCAGTGTCAAGTTTCCAAGTTTTTTTAAGAATACAAAAAATAATTATATTAAATATTAGATAAAAGATGATCCAACCTAAGGTTTTTGTAAGCAAAAAAACAATTTCATATTTTGTACTGGATGGGTTAAGATGCATTCTTCAGTGTAGCAGATAATTCCATTTCGCGAGCAGGAAACAGTTGCAGGGAACCACATTTGGTGACTTCTCTTATATTTTATGACACTGGAATACTATTAGCCTTCCCAGAAGATTTTGGAAAATTTTAATTTAAAATTGATTTTAATTGATTTGAACCTTCGTTCAACATTCATTCTTCTATTTTACATTGAAAACAATTCAAGGCAATCAGTTTAAAACGAATCGATTCGTGATTAATCTTTCACCAATGTCATTAAAAACAACAGTCACATAATGCAAAATGGACAGAAGGAAACAGATTAAAATCAACGAAAGAACATTACAAAACACATACGTGAAGGGACAACTACAGAAGCTTTAAAATTCCTGAGCCACAAATACGCATTAATTACCTTAATTTGACTTGTTTTACTGACTGCAAGTAAGCACAAGGCATCAGAGCATGAAGACCCTTACGACGACAATTCAAAAAACAACAAAAAAGTAGAGAAATAAACAAACCAAATTGAAAAACAAAAATGAACAGAAACTGGAAAACAACACGAGATGCACGAATATATACTCCCACACTGACACACAACAAAAGTCGTTTGGAAAAAAGTCTAACGGTTAAAACGAATAAATGAGAAGGCGAAAAAGCGCAACAGAGCAGAGATTGCAAGCGGTGGCAAACAAAAAACGTTTTCAATTGTTTTAGCCACTCGTCAACACAATCTTCTTCGTTGCTGCGGTCGACAACGTTCAGACTTTCGTCGTTATTACTATTGTTATTGTGGCTGTTAGGCTAGGCTGTCTACTATAGCATTGCCAGCTAGCTTACCATATAAATACCCGCACGTGGTTGTTCTAGGCGTATGCAATTCCGTTGACATTCGTCATAACACTTTGCAGCGCCTATGATTGCTGAGCATTTTCACTGGAAATCCTCAAAATTTTCCCAAAAAAAATTTGAAATTCGCCGTCATCTAATTTGAATGTGTCAACAAGTTGAATTGATCTTTTGGTTGTTGGTTGGTTTTAGTGTGAATGTCTGTGTTCTTAATTAAATACTTAGTGAACTTAGTCAGACGACGTTAATGCGATTACGTTTTGCGGTCCATAAAGTCCAATATAAATATAAATATAATGGAGTAGTGAATGTTGAATTGGTAAAATTGGTAAATGTCATGGAATTTCAAGAATAACTAATCAATATTGATTGTTTGTGGCAATTGTCTTACAATATACATTTGTTTTGTAGATATATGAACAGTTTGTATATTATTTTATTGATTACTGACTATATATATATAATATTAACCTTTGGATTAGGTTGTGAATTGAGACCGAAGTTCAATATTCGATATACATATACAGATACAGATACTTTTGTTGATACTCGGCTACAAACTTATTTGAGTTGTTGAATAATAGGATTTCTATTTGGAAAACAGTTTGTTTGAATAGAAATTCATGTTTTATTCGGAAAAAACTACATACATATCCTACCAATTCTTGTCAATTCGTCTCGCACTACTTCATACTAAACACAGATTTACTAAGAATATAAAGCCCCAGTTATTGGAGATTAGTAATAGAGGAGAAGCACTCATTAAAAACACACAGGTTGTTCTAATAACTTAATATTGTCCAAAAATGGGCTTTGGAAGTTAGTGGTCCTTTAATTAGAGGCTGAAGAATATCTCTGACAAAAAAACTAAGAAAAAAATGCTTTATTTTATAGTCACAAAAACATCAGTTAAACATTTAAGTTCGTTTTGTCGAAATAGTGCTACTGATTTTTTGTTAAACATTTTACAGATTGTCATCGTAACTCAAAAAATGACTTGAACTGTACTGAAAATGCTCTGAAATAAAATGAGATCTCTTATTTACTACGAAGACTTCAGTTTGAAATAAAATTTTATTATTAAAGTTTCAAGACTAAAACTAAAGGCGGGTTGCCTATTTGTTTGTTAGTGCGAAATTGGCTGTGGTTGCATGAATATTATTGAAAACGTTCTAATTATTTTTAGGAGTCAAAAATGAAGAGTTTTCGTTTTTGCTTTGCAACACTTTATTTTGAAGCCTTACTTTTTAATGTGGTTTTGGTGAACTGCTGAAGCTTTATAAACAGATTTGGTTTGTCTTGCATGCAAAAATGTACAAAGCCGGCCAAATTTGACTTTACTTCTGAAACGAGTACTTTGTTGAAACTTCAATAAAATAAATCGTTAAATTACATTAAAGTTATGTGAAAGCTATAAGAAAATGTTGTTTATGATTGCAATGCTCACATCAACGGTTGTATTAGCAGTTTACCATCCAGCATATCCCTGTACAACGGCGGCTTCTTGCTTCCATGTTTGCAAAGTTTACGCGTCATCAGTGCCCTTGCAGGCGAACTCTGTGTCTTTTCCTCTATGCCAATGTCATTTCATAAACTTACGCACATTCATCCACACACATATCTGTATATGGAGATATAAGTGGAGCAAATGCGGGTATGTCTCAACATGCAACCGAAGCCGATAGTCCAGCTCAGTTCAATTGCTAATGAAACTTGCAAGCGTTTCGCCGACGATTTAACAACAGAGAATGGAATTTTGAAAACCAAATTGAAAGGATTTTAGAAAAGTAAAAACAACGAACAGAACAACGAGCGTGTTGGTAAAGTACGAAAATGGTAAAAATCAAAATGTGTGAGGCGGAGAAGCGGTAAAAAGTATGAAAACTAAAATTGCATAAGTTTTACAGTTATTTTCTTAGGATTCGATTTTATTGGTATATGTATGCCAAACGCAGATTTATGTGTGTGTGTGTGTCTGCGAGTGTACGAGTGTGGAGTCTGCGGCTCCGATTGCACATCGATGCTGTTGTCGCTGTCGGTCAAACCCCCTTCCCTTACTCGTGGCATTTTCGCCAAAGGGGCGGGTGGGTGTGTGTGTTTGAATTGGCCGACTAGCGTGGTGTTGTTGTTGTGCGAAAGGACTCGGTTGCAAGAGTACGGGAGAGCGCATTATTGCCGCAACGATATGCTGGCGATGATGACACGAAGCATAGTTGTGGCCTAAACGTTAAGACCAACACATATGTATACACAATAACATACGCAACGAATGAAACGTGACTAAAATTGACAGAAAATAAATAAATAAAATAATTTCGCTCACATGCGGTGCATTGTGCGCGTGCAGGAAAAATTCGCTATAAATCAGCTGATTTTCGAAAACAGAAATAAAGTATGTCCGTTTGCTACAACCAAATGGAAATCAAATAAAATGCTAAATTTATGTGCGAAATGCAATTCTACTTGATTTGTGGCAATGTGCAACCACAAATCTATAATTGAAATGTGCAAGTGTCGGATATTAAGAATAATGATATTTCATACACAATTTCAATGCATTTGCAGGTGCAGCCGCCACAGCAGCGTTTATGGAAAAATTGTTTGAAATTTGAAATTCTTCGAACAAAAATAAAAAATTTAATAGATAAGTGAAATAATAAGTGTAATTCAAACATATCCTTCAAATGTATTCATTAATATTAAATAGACTATAAAAGGAAAGAAATAAAAATTCATAAACAAATATTTGAAGATAATATTGCCTAAAATTTAATTGGAAAGCAGTGAAATATCAAAAAAGTTGTTCTTAGAAAGTTTTATTGATTTGTGAAAAAGTGGTGCATATAATTTATTAAATTCTGAAAACAGAAAATATCATGCTAATATACTAGTTATTTTGAGCTAAATTGTATTAAAATGAATAAAGATTTGTAAAAAAACCTAAAAGTATTTGAAGTGAAATATAAAAATTAAAATTAATGCTTAAATAATCTTTAGTAAAAAAAATACAATTTGTTAAAATTGTAGACTAAAATAGATTAATTCAACAAAAACGAGTGTTAGAGCAAATATGTAAGTATAATAAGAATATAAAGAGTTTTAATACAATTTAGAAAACATTAAAATATTTAATAGTGTTAAAAAAATAACAAAAAATGAAGAATAGCGTGTAAGAAAAAACTAAAATAAAAAAGTAAAATTGCTGAATAAATTATTTCGAAATGGTGTTAAAATTTCAAATATAATACACCTAACTTCAATAATTAATTATAAAGAATAGCATATAAAGAATGTAAAATACTCATAATTTTTTAAATATAAACAGATATTTGAAATTAAATAAAAAATTAAATTTAAGAATACTCAGTAAAATTAGTGAAAAATATTTTTTTCCAGCGGTTTATAAATTAATAAAAATAAAGCTTAGTTTACGTTATTTAACAAAAAAGTGAAATTGTTGATTGTGAATGTGATCAAACAATTAATATTATACTTGAAAATTAATAATAGCATTAAAAGACTAAAAATAAAAACTAATACATACGTGTGAAAATTCAAGAAAAAAAATTTAATTAATAGTATAAAAAAATAAATTAATTTAAAGGTTGGTAAATTGTAGTTCATTAAAAATGTTTTTTCTTCAAAATTATTGTGAATGAAGTTAAAAATATTGTAATATCTTAATATTCAAAAATAGTTTAATTTTAACAATAGGTGTATGTATATATAAAAATTATAAAATATATTTATAGAAAATCTAAATTGATTATTAAAAGATTAAAAAATTAAATTTAATAACAAATTAATAAAAAAATTATTTTGAATATGTACTAAGTACGAGTTTAAAAGGCAATTAAAAGCTAATAATAATTGAAAAGAGAAACAAATAAATTTAATTAAAAAACGATGGAATAAATACTAATAATTATTTCCATTAAAACAGCGAATGCAAAATCGTTAAAATTGATTACAAAAGAAAAATTAATTAAAATAAATTTAAAAATTAGCATTACCAGCCAAACTTAAACACAAATTCCGGAAAATTAAAAAATATCACAAAATAGCAAGTTTTTAAACACAACTATAACCTAAGCATATCCATTGGAGAATTAAACAAAACTATTTGGTGTTTACTAAACATTCCAAACTAATCCAAACAGAGCAATAAATATACAAATATATCAGAAATCTACAAAGGAGTAACCCTACTGCAAAAGCCACAAAATATTCTTAAATATTCACCCACAAATTTAAAATATAGCAAATAACACATGTGACAAAAGTGTATAAGCACCAAAAAGTTTTAAATTCGTAATTAGTAAGTTCTCGATAAACCAAAAAATAATTTCCAAAAGTGCACAAAAATATACACACACAAGAACAAAACAAACGAAACGAATTAACAATTAGTAATTGTTGAAAATAAACAAACAGACATCGTTCTAATAAACCACTATATTGCTCTAGCCGGTCGTTGGTGCATGGAGCCGCCACAAAAACGCCGCTCGCAACAACAGTTATAGTTGACTTACAACTTTCGCATATTAACGTGTCGAGCATTACAGTTGTCAACATCAGCATTTCGTGGGGCGAACATTGTTGTTGTTTTTGTTTGTCGTTAGGCTTGATGATGGCAATTTAGACATTCCGCCACCTCGAGCACAATAACAATACCCACCAACTAATAAATGGGTCCGTCGTTAATGATCACAGCATCGTCACTGACCTGAAAATATATTTAATAAACGAAACTAAAAGGCGAAAAATAAAAACGTTCAACCAAATAGCAAATACCAAAAGAAATGTTGTTCGTAGTATAACAACAACAATAACAAATTCAGCAATACAACTGCAGCCAAGGGAAGCCATCTATTTTGTATGGAATAAAGGAATTCATCTTTGTGCATGAGTAAATATCAGTAAAAGCTAATCACATCACATAAATACCAAGGTAAAATCATTTGCTGGTGAGTAAAAGAAACCATAGAAAGAGAGAGAGAGAGAGTAGACAAGAAACACTAACTAATTGGTGAGGAGTTTTTGTCTGCCGAAACCCAAAATCTGCGTCCTAATTATCTTGTGGGGATGGCAATATTTAATTGAATATGTGTATACCCTGTAGGAATTTATGCCTTAAAGCGGTGCTGATTATACTATTTACACATATATTAATGATTGTACTAGTTATAAAAAAATTTTCAATCGTTTACCCTTTCTTCAGAATTGATTCATTTCCTAGTAACTCCGTCGCCCTTAGAGGATCCCAATTGTCATTGGTACAAATAAAAAAAAGAAAAAAAAATGAAACAAAAATAAAATATGTTTCGATTAATACATATTTCAAATATTTGTAGTTGTTTTCCATATTGTGGTTGTAATTAAATTAGTACTCCATTCTTAGTTTATTATATAAATTAGATAATATAAATATGTATATATATATATTACTTCCTGTTACTCCTGCAAGGAGCATAGGGACATAAGATGGTCCCTGTTATCGCAAACGATTCTCTGTCGACCGTGCATACATACAGCCATCCTTCAACCCGCACAGAGACAATTTTGTTGCCCACGTGCTGGCCTGGGGGCTCTCTGGCAGACTCAGCACCAGAATTGGGTGCGATGTAGCATATAGCAACTGCTATCAATTTTTGTAAATAGCAGAGAATTACAATCGCAATGGCAGTTCAATAATTTGAGTTCGATCACAGTACCTATAGGAAGTTCAGTAATTATAATTCGATCACTGTATCAATAGCAGTTGAGAATTCGATAATTTTGGGTGCGGTAATTACAAAAGCAGTTAAATTCAGGGACCGGAAATAAGAGTTATTTTACAATTTTTAATCAAAAAAATCATACATAAAGGAACATCGTAGAAAAGTTTTGATTACACCATCATGATTTTTAGGTGAACTATATGCGAAATATTGTATGATTTTTAAATTTTAATTTTTATATATTTAGATCAAAAATAAAAGTTATTTTTGATTTTTATTTTTTTAGATCAAAAAATAAGAATTATTTTTTATTTTTATATTTTTAAATCAATAATAAAAATCAATTCAAAATTTGTGACATAATATGTTTCTTAATCTCTGTTAAGCTTTAAAGTAAAACTAAGGTGTACGGTTATAATAACAGCAAAATGTTATGCCCCTGAACTTGATAATGGATAGAACGCATATATTCGTATATAAAAATTGGAATCATGCAGCATATTGTAATACATACGGCATAAATAAATAAATAAAAATTTTGAATTGATTTTTATTATTGATTTAAAAATATAAAAATCAAAAATAATTCTTATTTTTTGATCTAAAAAAATAAAAATCAAAAATAACTTTTATTTTTGATCTAAAAAAATAAAAATCAAAAATAACTTTTATTTTTGATCTAAATATATAAAAATCAAAAATAATTTTTATTTCTGATCTAAATATATAAAAATCAAAAATAACTCTTATTTTTTGATTTTTTTGATAAAAGTCATAAGAGTTACGGTCCCTGGTTAAATTTAATTAATTAGTTAATACAAGAAGATACAATAAAAATTAGATATGACGCGATTATGACGCGATTTTAAACATTTTGGCACAGAGGTATATGATTAGAAAATCAGATTACCTCTAAATTCCCAAATACTATTTCCTCCATAGGCGCTGAGGTTATATATACTGATGTATAATAACTATTTTGTAACTTTCTATAAGGAAATCTGGATTTGAAACATAAAAAATTCAGTATCTTCAAGAGTATGAAGATGAAGAGCTAAGAATGTCATTCTAAAAAGTGTTCGATACAGAATTATTAAAGTAAAGATAATAAGATCCAAGGCATTGAAACAAGTTCGCAAGCTATCAACGAAAAAATAGTCCCAGAATACGCCTATGTACAGTCCCATTGGAAAAATTTATATGTGCCCTAAGTAGTTTCACACCACATTCACATTAGTAATCGTTATTTACTCATTGTGCTCAATGTATTAAATTAAGTTGTGTTGCGGTTTGTCTCCTATTTCGCTGTTGCTTCATGTAAGAAATATAAGGGAATTTTTATTACCTCGGTGTAAACCCAGGGATTAGGGTGCAAATTCTGAATCACACCAGGTGAATTAAGTACCTTGAAGAATGAAATGTTACATATTGAATTATTTACTATATTTTTCCGGTGTTTTTTTTTTTTGTTTGGTTTTTGGTAAATAATGGTCCGATGTAAAATAAAAAGGTTTAACATAGTAAATGTTGTTTTAGCTATTAATATGATCAGTTAATAAAACCGTATACCACCACTTCTTCAGATAACTACATAGTTTCTGTTTTTTAAGTAAACTAATCATAAATACCGACATGACATATTCCAAAAAGCCTTTACTATTTTGTATAACATTTCTATGAAATACATCCCCTATTCTTTATTTTTTAATTAAAAGATTGCTTTATCTTTAAACAATACTAAATAAAATCACTGTCAGTCACTGTTTTCAAAACTATATACTGCTATCATGCTGTGAAACTACATTTGCACATAAAATTAAATTGAATTTCCGTCAGCGAACATAAAAGGTATAAAAAACATAATGGCTGACGTTCCTAATTGTAATGTTATCGGTTAATGAATAAATATTGCTATTAATTGTAATTATGCGCAAGGAGAATGCGCTGCGAGGCATTAATGTGGCTATAAAATTGTTCATTTGTTAAATATACAATGAAAATTATTTTTATACTCTTTATGTGTGGAATTATGTTCTGAAGGTCGGTTTAACGAAGTACTTTCTGCACAGTTTTTTGATGGTATGGATATACATATTTATCTGTTAATATGAATTTGAATCCTGATCCTGGTTTATACATGCTTGGTTTAAAATATCGTCTACTATCATATTCGAAGCACTTTTAGTAAGTCAGCAAAGATACATAGTTTTTAGAAATTGAACAACTAATTATTCTCAATTTATCATAGAATCAATTAATTAACTAATCGCCTAATTAATTATGCTATTGACACTGCATTTATGCAAATTTCCTAAGGCAACTCTGTGAAGTGCCGAGAAGACAGACAATGTCGAGTGCTTAATGAGAAAATGATGTCCTATTAAATTAATACTTTTGTTATGAGTAAATAGAATTCGATCCAAATTATCATATACATATATTTAATTGTTCAATCAATATTGAGTTTATATGAATACAACAAAGAATCAGCTCATTTATATCATAACTGTCTCAGCTAATTGATCTGTTTCTTTTTCGAATAATTAGTGTGTACTGTTAATGATCTCACCTTGGATGTCTCATAAGTTATGAGTCATAACGTTGCAGCACATGAGACGAAAAATCGTCCACGTCGTCCATTGATAACATGTAGTAGAGATGTGTTCACGAAAAACAGTTGTATATTCTTATTTCCTAACCACTTACTGACTAATTTTTCCGTTCAGATTATTCGTATAATTTTTTCAAAGCTATTAATGTAATGAAATGAAATTTCGATATATTTTAAATAAGGTTGTTAGCTGACTCAGAAGTTGAAATTTGAAGCATTAAAATTAAATGAGATATCAAAGAATTGGCTTACAATTTTTAAATGCTTTTCTAACATCTAAACGATTGTAGGCAAAATTAAATAAATAAAATAAAATAAAATTGCGAAGGTTTTTGTTTTGTTTGTAGGGACACCAAAACATCTGGCGAATAAATGGAAAGTTTCAAACAATAAATTTCTGTCTCTCTCCCTATCTCTACAGCCAGAGCTAGTTGTTGGCTGCACAGTTTATGTGGCATCTGCCAAAAATATGCCCAAACATAAATAAATAGAAAATAAGTATTTTAATAAAACTTTCAAAGGCAAGAGACATTCAAAAGTGTTGCCCGATTTGCTGCTGCCAACCGTGCGTCTTCTTTGTCAACTTTCAACAACATCAATACTCGCACTACATAAATGCATTTTGACTACATAGTTGACTGGCCAAATGCCAATTGTTTGCGTGTCTAAAATGTGAAATTAATATTTGAAGTTTATTGAAAAGGCATTCATGCATATTTCAAGGCAAGCTGAAACACTCACTCATCACACTTGCAGCATTTCTCCTCTGAACCATGCGGCGGGTTCCACAAATAATCGACGAAAATTAGAACTTATCATGTGGCATTGGAGCAAAACTTTGCATGGTGCCAGTTTGAGAAGTGGCAAAAAGTTTTCGCACACTAAGGCTTTGAGGCCAAGAGCAGTCATATTGAAGGTCAGCTTGGGGCTGTTCGTACGAAATTGGCACAAACTTAAGTATACAAAAACTGAAATGCTGCTGGAATTTTCCCTAATAAATATTTGTAATTGTAGGTCCTTATTTTACGCTGTAAAATATTTGCTTCTATTGCAAGTCGTAATATTTCATTCAAAGATTCGCTTTTAATTTGATTTACATGCGCGTTTTGCGGATTAAGATTTCGGAAAATATATGTGAAATTATTGGTGTGAGTTGCATTGAGTTCCCAGAAGCTTGTGAATCATTACGTCTTGAGTCTCGAGTTGAGTCTAGTGGTCGGGGGATATTCCTCCTAAAACTGTTAAAGCTTTCCCCGGATGGAGGTATGAATTGTTTTTATTTTGCTTTGGATGATTGACATTACTTTGGTTGCTGGAGAATTGTGTATATGAAAAATTTAAATTATTATAACTGATTACGGTATATAACTTGGGTCGGAAAACTTTTATATAACTTGGGTAGGTTCGGTTAGATTAGGTTGTAAGGCTGCTTCCCAAAGGGAAACATACGCAGACTTTAAAAGAAAGTTCTTTGTGAAGCCTGAATTCGACAACCATAAACCCACGCCATAAACCTACTACAAATCTGCAGAGATTTTCTACTTCTATATTCGCTATTTCGCGAGCTTCCTCGAAAAAGTGAGATCCAAGAAATTTTTTTCTTGATCTCGCAAAGGCGGGATATTCCAGAAGAAAGTGATGAGATGATTCCACCTTATACTCTACATGCAGCTTCCAATGCTAGCGTCCGGTAAGATTTTTAACCTTACAGCGTGAGTCCCGATGGGACAATGACCAGTAAGAACCCCTATGACTAAGGAGATGTAACGTTAATTCGGTTGTAATAAATTGGATTGGATTTATTCTGATAGCAGAACTTAAATTTGACTTGTTCATATATGAACGAAAATATTTAATACTAGCAGACCCGGCCACACGTCTTTGTGGCTAAGCTATCCATTAAATTAGTAAATTTTTCAATGCAGAGAAAAATTCTTACGCATAATATTCCTCGCAATTTTTCCATATTTAATTACTTTCTAATCTTTTCCTGGCCTTCCATGAATATTTCACCGTCAGCCGTTCTTGACTTTTTGTGAGACTCACGATCAGAGCAATTCATTTTTATATCTATTGATTAGAAATTGTTTGTATGAGACATTAGAAATGTGTGAATTTTAGACTTTTTCAGGACATTTTTCAAATTTTCCGTAAGAACCATCCTTATACTTCAAGGGATATTGTAAAAAAAGAATTAGCGAAATCGGTTCAGCTGTTCTCGAGTTATTCGCTTAGCAACACATTTTGCGATTCATTTTTATATTATAGATTAATAAAGTTTCTGCTTTCACACTAAATAAATGATTTCCTAACATTCATATAAAACTTTTGACATCAAATCAATTAACGTCATCGGTGCTTTATTTATATATAAATTTTAACACAATTAATTAGTGAGCTGCTTAATTGTATCCAATTAATTCTGTACACCGTCTGTCCTAATGGTATTATATTAATTTCTTTACTCCTACAAATAATGGCTTTTCCTTCTTCTTCTTTTTGTGTGCACCATTTTGCTTAACTGACAGCTGTCAGTTTTTCTTGACACTTCTGTTTGCTCAGTAAAGAAACAAAAAATGATAATTAGAGTCCCCTTTTATTTATTTCATATTTTTGTGTAGCTTGTAATCGACTTTGCTTACCATTACTGAAATATATTTCAATTGCGTTAAAATATATTTCTGACTTTGTTGAAGTATCTTCAGCAACCAATCAAATCAATCAAAATATTTTTAATCCAATTCCCTCCACAAAGAAACACTGCAATATGCATTCAAATAAAATATGATTTCAATTTATTTTAGTTGCACGATTGTTCGCATGTATGAAAGCTAACGGTTGTTATGTGAAATGATTATGAAATTATTTCTGTACTCTGCATGCAAACAGAATATGCAAATCCCTTTGCAAAGTTTTCCAGCGGAAGAAATCCATATAAAATGAAATATAATGCTACACAATACATTTTTACAATCACAAAAGGCACAAAAAGGGAAATGCTGATTATACAAATCTCCACATACATACCATATATTCAGTTATAGATGCCACGGATAAGAGGGAGATATGTTAGTAGTGTTTGGCCGTAGAAGGAAAAATGTGAGCTAGTTAGACAAATTACTATTTCGGAGCTGGAACAATTTCGCCACATTCGTACCATTTGGCTTTTGGCGCTATGAGGACTAGATAATGTAGGGTTTTAATATTAGATTTACAGCTATATGAAATTTTGACCTACATAACCGAAACCAAGCCGGATTCGTATCCGGAGAAGGATTGTAGATCCGTCGTCGATGTCGTCGGCAACGTTCCCAAAGTTATTTAGGCAACGAAAAGATCAAACCAAAGACCCATTGAGACATTTTTATTTTAAACCTGTTTGGCTATAACCTTAATGACCTTACTAATATTAAATTATTTTTCCCAGATCCTGCAGGGATCAACAAAACATATACATAAACAAGTATATTGGTATCCTATGACAATCAAGCAACAAGGACACATGCTGGTGTGTCAATAATGCAGCTTCTGCAGTTGGTTGTCACAGCTGCATTGAGGAGCGTCTGCTCGTTTGCGTCAGCTGTGAACTTACAGTTTAGTGAAATGTTGAAATAGTTGCTCGTTGCAATTGCAACGGAAACTAAAAGCAAGGAAATGAAAAGAGCGACACATGCAGACATAACAAGCGCTTTCGTACATCTATGTATATTCATGTTAGTCACTTCGCGCATATAATTTCGCTTATCGCTCATTTGTAGCGACGTGGGTAAAGTGTTTGTAGTTTGCTTCAGCGGGGTGGGGTTTTAGCGGCTTTTTGCTATTTCTCCTTTCCGCATTAGTTGTAAAACTTTACACAATTGCAATAAATTGCATTTGCGCAAACTATCCCATACAAACAACTGCCATATAAATAAATATACAGTAGTTTTCCGAAATAACGAATATTCGTTTTAACGAAAACCGCTTATAACGAACAAACAAACTTGTTACATTGAGTACCTTAAATAACGAATATCGGGATTTGTAAGTACTCAGTTTAACGAACAACATGAAAAAGACATATGAAGAAAGAGGAAAAAATCAAATAACATCGAACCAGAATTAAAAAAAAAACTGGAAAAAATTCGAAAAAATGTGCAAATTGAAAAAATGTTGAATTTGATAAAAAAAAGCTTAAAATTATTGATCAGCACCAAATAGAAGTATGGGTGTATGAATTGATCCATTTTTGGAAGAATTTATTGGATTTGATTTTTTTTTCATTTTTTAACAAATAATTAATAAAACAATTTATTAAACTGCAATTTACGGATATATAACTCATTTTTATTGATAAAAATACATCTAAGTGAGTACTCGGATTAACGAAAAATTCGATGTAACGAACAGACCTGACAATGTGTTCGTTATTTCGGAAAACTACTGTATATAGTTTTCAGCATATAAATCGCTGATTTTGTTTTCTCTGCTCACTTTGTGTTCTGGCTTGTTGCGCGCGTTAGACAATTTAACAAGTTGCAGCTCAGATAAGCAAACCAACTCACTGCTGAGTGGAATAATGTGTCAGTTGCGCCTGTGTTTTTGCAATGGCAATGTGTAAATTCTATGACAGCATGTCAGCCACTGCGGCACTGACATACATATGAGTAAGGTTTTGTATGTATATATATGTTTGAACAACCACTTCTACGGGGAAAACGGCGCTTGTCAACAACGGCGATAAAAACAAATACAAACGTAATAAAAATACGAAATGGCATTGGAAGATGCGTCGGAAATGTGCGCGCACAGCCAAATACATATATACATACATAAATGTATAAAGAACAACACGCAATCACATACGCACAATGGAAGCGTAAGCATATGTGTACAAGCCTGTTAAGGTTGTTAGTGGAAGCGATCATCATCTTTTTCTTGTTGCTCAACTCAAAAGCACCCAAAATAGAAACAAAAAAATGAGCTCAACAGTTTTAAGCGAAAGCTTTCTGAATGACACGAATTACTCGGAATTGCTAGTAAACTAGAAGAACTGCACATATTATTTAATATTTATTACATTTGAAATTCCCCTGCGAAAGCTGAATGCAATGCAAACAATTGTTATTGTTATAATATTCTTGAGTTAAATATAACATTGGAACACCGCTATTTAACGAGATTAATTTTTTTCCGAATCTCTTTGCTACGCTGTTTATAGCGAAAGATTTACTATATAAAATTATAATTTATTATTTCACTTCTAGAACGAATGAGAAATTGGAATGAAAATCGAATAGAAACCCCGTTTTGGGAGAAACTTGTATTATGGACGACGTGTCATATACGTAACATATTCGAAGCTCAAACCAGTGAAACGTGAACTATTTGAGTGAGAGAATTCTCAATATCTAATTTTAAAAAATCCACTAACTTGTATAATTCTTGTTAAATGCTACTATAGAAATGAAATTCGCAATCAAAATTGGAACATTGGAAATTACACAGAATTAAGTATGTCATAGAAATAGATTACAAGCGGATTACTTTCCCGTTTGAGAGTCGTCTGCTTGAGAAATATGTACTGCATATGAATTCATTACTTCTCTATCAACTCCAGTTCAACAATATACGCCCGTTTCATTTGCCATTTGCAGTCAGCATTATTATTCAGCATTAACATTCCACATAAGAAGTAAGCAAGTAATTGTACGTCAGCCACATTCAATGGATATGCAGGTGTGCGTGCGTTTGCATTCAGTCAATATTGGCACCACTCAATATTAGTCATATTAAGCACTAAGAACACAAAACGGCCGAATTGCAAACACCCAATGGAGGCCATAAAATGCATAAGCTTGTCACGAAGTCCTTGGTTGTAGGCCTCATCCTTTGTTGATAGCTGCTATGACTACGTACGCCATGAAAAGTTATGTTTGTACGAAATATATGCTGGGCAATAATTAAGATTATCACTTCATACGTGCAAAGTAAATCTTCAGTTATATATAGTAACCCCCTTTCGTATATTCTTCATTTGATATGTTGATATCATGATATGATAGAAGTAAAGGGTGATTTTTTAAGAGCTTGATAACTTTTTTTTTAAAAAAAACGCATAAAATTTGCAATTCAAATTCAACTTTTCTTCTTGGAAATTTTAAATTTATGAAACAGCGAATACATAACGGGTGATTTTTTTGAGGTTAGGATTTTCATGCATTAGTATTTGACAGATCACGTGGGATTTCAGACATGGTGTCAAAGAGAAAGATGCTCAGTATGCTTTGACATTTCATCATGAATAGACTTACTAACGAGCAACGCTTGCAAATCATTGAATTTTATTACCAAAATCAGTGTTCGGTTCGAAATTTTTTTATCGACAAATTTTGTTCAGCGATGAGGCTCATTTCTGGTTGAATGGCTACGTAAATAAGCAAAATTGCCGCATTTGGGGTGAAGAGCAACCAGAAGCCGTTCAAGAACTGCCCATGCATCCCGAAAAATGCACTGTTTGGTGTGGTTTGTACGCTGGTGGAATCATTGGACCGTATTTTTTCAAAGATGCTGTTGGACGCAACGTTACGGTGAATGGCGATCGCTATCGTTCGATGCTAACAAACTTTTTGTTGCCAAAAATGGAAGAACTGAACTTGGTTGACATGTGGTTTCAACAAGATGGCGCTACATGCCACACAGCTCGCGATTCTATGGCCATTTTGAGGGAAAACTTCGGAGAACAATTCATCTCAAGAAATGGACCCGTAAGTTGGCCACCAAGATCATGCGATTTAACGCCTTTAGACTATTTTTTGTGGGGCTACGTCAAGTCTAAAGTCTACAGAAATAAGCCAGCAACTATTCCAGCTTTGGAAGACAACATTTCCGAAGAAATTCGGGCTATTCCGGCCGAAATGCTCGAAAAAGTTGCCCAAAATTGGACTTTCCGAATGGACCACCTAAGACGCAGCCGCGGTCAACATTTAAATGAAATTATCTTCAAAAAGTAAATGTCATGAACCAATTCAAATAAAGAACCGATGAGATTTTGCAAATTTTATGCGTTTTTTTTTTTTAAAAAGTTATCAAGCTCTTAAAAAATCACCCTTTACATAGGCCAGCTATATCTATTAATTTATATTTGTTTTCTTTCTAAAATAATTTTAAGCACAATATTTTATGGGAGTATATATGTATGGGCTTTTATTTCCAACATTTGGCAGTTGCGTCTTGACATTTTCAGAGGCATTGAATAGGTCATCCTTCTAAAGAGACATCCAAAAAACTTGTGCTGACCAGTGCTATTCTTGTAAGAGCAAATGCATTTACATAGTTGCATGTGCTTGCTGTTATTTATATAAGCTACCGAAACTGCAAACCACTGACATAAAAGACGGGCGTGAGTACATACCTAGAGTTTGCTCAATTACTTGTCCTTTCAAATTGTCTGTTATTGCTTTCCTTTACGACATAGCGGAACAAGTAAGACACTTGACCGTTATTGCGGCGGATGTCATTGTGTGCGGTCAACTCAGCTACTCAGTGGCGGTGGCGAATCCCTTCTTCTTGTATAACTTTTTCCAACGTTTCTTTTCAGAAGTTCCCTTTGCTCGGATGCTTGTTGCGGTTGAGTTGTTGCTATTCAAATTTTCCACAATTACCCATCTCTGTACTGCAGTAGTGTTGTGGTAGTTGTTGTACAAAGAAGTAGTAATAATATTTTAGTTTTTCAATATTGGCCAAGCAGAATTTAATGTTTTTCCTTTATATTATTACAAAATTTTATAGCTGTGAATTGTGCAATCGTTTTGGAGCCTTTCTTCGTGATGTTTGCTTGCAGAAGTGGTATTTCCGGTGCTTTAGTTTTATTTTCATTTAAGCGTAACGAGCGTCATTCAATAGAAAACTCTGTGGCTTTTGTAGGGAAATTTTTTGCAATTTTCAATAAAATAAAGTTTGAATTTAATCTAAAAGATACAGAGCAGAAAAAGCAGTATAATAAAATAAAGGTCTAATTTTAAATATTATTATGCCATTTATGTAACTAAATTCAGTAATAACAAGTAAGGAAGGGCTAAGTTCGGGTGTAACCGAACATTTTATACTCTCGCAATTTATTTATTTGACTTTATTTATATTATGTAATACACAATTTGACTCACATATTTGTCATATATATTGTATAAAGTCCATTGAAAGTTGGAAACTATAATATTAGGTTAGAAGCGCCGAGGTCCTCGTGTTCGATATATGGGGCCTTGAAAACCTATGGTCCGATTTCGGCGATTTTTAGAATGGGGCTGCCACACTATTAACATAGTGTTTGTGCAAAGTTCTGCACCGATATCTTCACTAGTACTTACTTTATATATTGTAAAGTAAACAATTCAGATTGTCTTCAAAGTTCTGGTATATAGGAAGTAGGCGTGGTTGTGAAGCGATTTGGCCTATTTTCACAACATATCATTGGGATGTAAGGAAACTATTACAAACCAAGTTTCATTGAAATCGGTGGAGCAGTTCCTGAGATATGGTTTTTGACCCATAAGTGGGCGACGCCACGCCCATTTTCCATTTTGTAAAAAATCTGAGTGTAGCTTTCATCTGCCATTTCTTATGTGAAATTTGGTGTTTCTGACGTTTTTCGTTAGCGAGTTAACCCACTTTTTGTAATTTTCAACCTAACTTTTGTATGGGAGGTAGGCGTGGTTATGATCCGATTTCTTTCATTTTTGGACTGTATTAGGAAGTGGCTAAAAAAGACGACCACAGAAAGTTTGGTTTATATAGCTCTATTGGTTTGCGAGATATGTACAAAAAACTTAGTAGGGGGCGGGGCCACGCCCATTTTCCCAAAAAAATTACATCCAAATATGCCCCTTCATATTGCGATCCTTCATACCAAATTTTATTTCCATATCTTTATTCATGGCTTAGTTATGACACTTTATGTGTTTTCGGTTTTCGCCATTTTGTGGGCGTGGCAGTGGGCCGATTTTGCTCATTTTCGAAAGCAACCTTCCTATGGTGCCAAGAAATAAGTGTGCCAAGTTTCATCAAGATATCTCAATTTTTACTCAAGTTACTGCTTGCACAGACGGACGGACGGACGGACGGACGGACGGACGGACGGACGGACAGACAGACAGACATTCGGATTTGAACTCCACTCTTCACCCTGATCACTTTGGTATATATAACCCTATATCTAACTCGTTTAGTTTTGGGTGTTACAAACAACCGTTATGTGAACAAAACTATAATACTCTCTTTAGCAACATTTGTTGCGAGAGTATAAAAAGGGAAATGTTGCTGCTAGTAGTCGACATTCAAAAATCTTATGCCATATTCCGTAAATATAAGAAACAGATCAAACTGGACAAGGTTAGAAAATTTTTTTTCAACCATAAAGATAGACTCAGAACAAATAGATCCCTTGAAGAGTAATCATGGTATTTCGTAAGTACATATTCTTGAACTGTTTTTGAATATATAGATGAAGAAATTAGATCTTCATAAATCTGCTGGTTATGTTTGTCCACTTTAAGGAGTACGGCAAATAAAGCTGGAAATGGAATGTTTTTAGGGCCATTTATTTTAAGCAGATCTATCTCCCAGCAGCGACAGGAATGACTTCCTAAACTACACTGACAATGTTGAAACAAAATATTCATGGTCATCTACATTTTGCTTCACTTTCATTTTCCGTGAATAATATTATTGAAACCAAATGTACAACAAGTTTTATATTACTAATAATCTCGCTTTCTTCAAAAAATTTTGCTTCGCTCCCGGCAAATATATCATTGTTAGCGGTCCGCGCGGTGAATACATTTCCTTTTAACAGCATTTCATAGGAACCCAATTAACTTATTCAATTAAGATTAATTGAATAAATTTTATTAATATTATTAAGTTTTATTAATATTTTTTTAGTTTTTACCTCTATCTAACTACATTTTTGCCACAAATTCACAAATTTTACAAATTTTAGTGTGAAAGTAGCCTGCATCAAGCAAATAAAATGACATTTCTGTTGACGTTTCTGTAGACCAGCAGCCGCTGAGTTTGTGTCATAGCCATCGATCACATCATTGATTTTATGTTTTATGTTTGTTTGACTGAAGCTTTTGAGACAATACGCATCTGCTTGCTTGGCAAGTGGCACATTGATATGTACATATTTACTTATAAGCTGCACACGTGTGTACATGCAATTTTGTTTGCGAAGCGATGGGCGCAAGTTTTTGTGTTTAAATATGTGTACACATCAATACATCCATGTATGAACATTTTATTTGTTCACACCTTTTTTTATTGACTTTGATCATCCGCGCCAAAGCATCGCACAGCAGCATATTTCGGCTAATTTGCACAATATAAAATTTATATGCCATACCATCTTGGTATAAGATGGTTAATTAAGCATGAGAAATTAGATAGTATGTATGTTGCTGAATCTCAATATATTTGTAAGTATGACTTTCTTTGCATTTGAATATATTTCAATAATAATATACATTACGTGATATTTCATTAAGACTTATTTTAAATACATTATATTATTAAATATTTTTTGCAACTCACCTGACTCACTATGGCGTACGAGTAACATGACTGTAGAAAGTTTGATTTATGTAGCTTTATTGGTTTGCGAGATATATACAAAAATCCTATTTGGGAGCGGGGCCAACTTTATTTATGGCTTAGTTATGATACTTTATATGTTTTCGGTTTTGCCATTTTGTGGGCGAGGCAATGGTCCGATTTAGTCCATTTTCATTACCAACCTGCCAAGGAATATTTGTAGCAAGTTTCATTTTCGTAAATCACTTGTTATTAACCTGAATTAACCCACGATTACCATATGGTAACGCAAAATGTATCCCTATATTTTCATAAATAAGTTGAAAATTCCACTATGAAATTACAAACTACGCTGGTTTTTCGCATTTTCCGGAAAATTTATATATTGAATATAATGAATCGCAAAATAGACTTTATTTTCGTGCTCAGGCGGTCAAAATACATCGGTGTATTTCATTTCAGAAAACTGTGAAAAGTAAAACAGTTCTAGGAGTACCTTGTTAAAATTCAATTGACTTAATTTTGAATGTTAGTCTAAGATAATTCTATTTGTGCTATGAATATGACAATATTTCTTGGCTACATACCAATGTTTGGAATGCTAATACCAAATATTCTTGCATGCGTGCTAATATACCGGACATACTTTTTGTCTCATTTGTCATTTAAGTGCTGTGTGGTGGTGTATGAGGGTAACTCTATGTTTATATCTTCATTAAACATGTGACAACCAAGTACAACCTACCAGAGGCAAATGCAATGAATGAATACGTGTATGCTGCTGGTGAAAAAGGATCATCGAGAGTAATATCAAAAGGGCTCTGGCTCTTAGCAAATGTAGTAGACACATTGCAGCACAGACATGCCTATCATGAACATATGTCAACACAACTAAATGTGTGCTACATGTCTCTATCTATTCCAGCACCTCATAAAATATTTATCCTTTTTTGCTTTGCGCTGGACTCCATTTTTTGTACTGCCAGCTCATAAAAATGTAGGCGAAATTTGCTTTGATAGTGCGTCAGTACTTTTATTTCGATTTTGACAAGCTATTCTGGCCTCACAATGCTTCGCTTTGACAAATGTATTTCGACATGAAAAATGCTTTCCATGCATTGCTTTGCTTTCATTTACTCCTTTCACTCGTGCATTAAATGGCAAAGAGATTACAAGCCCCATTGCTTATGTGCGGATTTGTGTGTTCTATTCGACCACAATTTAATGCGATTTAGTCACAGAAGGAATTAATTTTATTCGGATGTAGAATATCTATTCTGTAATATATAAATAAAAAGGTGACAATATTTAAATGAGCACAGATTTAAAGCCATAAATCTCCTTTACAGGATAACTTTGTTCGACAGCAATTATTTACAGACAAACAACTTTTAAAAAGAAGAGGGCTCTATCTTCAAATTACTATTATTAGAATTAATTATAATTAAACTCACATCATGTGTTTGTGCTTGTCCGAAAATAATCTATAAAATAGATGAGAGAAGCTTTTTCTATGCTGTTTTTCGCCTCTTATTGTGAAGACAATTTTGCTACACAATTCAGTATGAAGTTTATTGCGATGATGAATAATATGAACCTCTGGGTTCTTTATGAAAGGATTCCTAACATCAGCATCTCTGGAACATCTCATTTGCGTTTTGGAAGGATTTCTGGTAAGGTGTATTTGTACTGTCTGGAGTTCATAATGAGCTGATGACTTTAGTACTGTAAATCATATGCACATACTATACGTATGAATACTATACATGTACATTCAATTGGAGGTATTGTATTAAGTTAGTACTCGAACGCACTCTTCTATGCGAAATGTGTCATCTTTTATGAATAGCTTTTTATTGCGCTTCTTGCTCTATTTGACATCATTTTTATTACTCGAGTGCTATGCTGATGTATGCTATTAATGTCACATCCTTTTTACGCCTTGATTACACTTGTCGACACACACACGAAGACAAACATTAGCTTGCAAGCATCCGCAAGCTCTTTGCAGCCTACTCGCTTGAGTATCTGCGACACAGTAAGCTCCCGCATGACCTGAAAGGAACATAAAACTACACAATGTTATACGGACCAACGTTAAATGTCCCCAGAACCAACGGCTGCTTCCCATGCACTTTAATTCCTTTATACTCTATTTTCTTTTGACTGTTCATGTTTAATGTTGCTGCTTCGATTTTTATCCATTTCAATTTTGTTGCATGGCTGACACAGCAGATATGCCCTCGCACAGAGATGTGTCCTCATCCAAATATACATACATAGTAGGTACTTAGAAAAGTGGGAGCATATTAGGTTACCCTCAATCATCATCTATGCAACCTATCTACATATATGCGCACACCTTCTCTACTTTACCTCACACGTTTGTTCTATTACGTGTGGCACTTGCCGTGGCATTCTTCACATTCATTTTGTCGCTCCACTTCGAGGCCCAATGAGCGTCACTGCAAATCCTTTGCCTTTTTAACTTGCATTTTTTATTAAGTTTCTGTTTTCTGCCTTGGTGCCTTGGCGCCCTCGCTCCTGAGGCGTATGTTCAACTTTGTTCCTAATTTTTTCAATTTATATCTTCTTCTTCTTTTTCTTATTCTTAGTTGATTGCATTCCATGAACGCAGTGTCCAATTAGCCTTCATTTTTCTGCTGCATTTATCTCATAATTCATCAAGTTTTCCCTTCGGACCCCATAATTTAAATTACAATCTTTGCCGTAATTTGATTGCGCTGTGGCTTTGTGAAAGGTAGTTTAGAAACGATTTTTTAACTGGGCGATAAGAAATTTCATTAGCCCATTACTATTAGATTAGATGACTACATAACATATATCAATAATAATTTGGTCAAATTGAATAATTATTTCGTTTTGAAAAAGGAAAGTAGCACTTCTGGAAAGATGTCCAAAGAAATAGATGAATTCTTCATAGAATTGAAGAAATGCCATGTAGAAACTAACAGGTTGACGGTTGACTGAAGGAATTAAAAGTTTATTGTCAAACTGCCTTTTGGTATGCAAATGTAATAAATTTAGCTTTCTAAATATATTTTTTTTACTATCACATAGCATTATTCAATGCAGCACAGATGTACAATAGCTAGAATTGGTGGAACTGCAAAAGTATAAGTTGATTCACTATATTTACTTATGTATTTATTTTATTTTTAATCTTTCAAAGTGCATACACAAAGTAAAGATATACAGCAGCAACAATAGAAAGCAACATAACACATATGAATTTATAATATATTCAACAATATACGTGCAAGTGTGTATATATTCTCATATATATTATTCAAGTATATCTCTATGGATCTGGATGCTCAAAGTGCAGCAATAGTGCTATAATAATATATACAAGTTATTCCATTTTATATAGAAATGATTAGTGTGTATCCTACCAGAGCTTTAACCTACATAAAGAACTGCTCCCGCCTACAGCAAAGTCTGTATCGTATGAATATATTCATATTTAACAATGAACAATACAATTCGTTTGAGTATGCGCATTGCGGTAACCATGACCTCGGGCACTTTGGAAACAGAACAATGGGATTTTTTGTAAAGACCTAAAAAAGATTTACGCACAGCAACAGTTCGAAAATAAACAATTGCGTGTGAGGGAGTTGACGATTATTTATTGTTTTTAAAAAATAAACAAATGCCTTTAAATTACTGCCAAACAGTTTCAAAGAGACCTGTTCGGTTAACTTTATACAGACATTTAAAAGATATTTAGAGTATATGTTTTCATCACCAAAGTGGAAAATGGTTGGGATTATGAGAGGAGACTTTAACGCTTGAACAGTCAAATTTCTACTTTTATCCAGTAAACTAATAAATTAGTGGCAACTCTCCACATAATTTCTGCTAATCATTTTATTGAACTTAAATCCATAAACGTGTCGTCAACATTTAAAGATGTTTCAATTGTAAATCTTATTACTATAACAAACAGTTTTTAATTTAGTGAAGTGGCAACACTTTTAAAAATTTTCTTGGAAGCAATTTCAAAGGAAATTATAGCGAAACTACATCTTAAACTTCTTTTCGAATCCTCCACATGCTTTGGAACTGGTCTACCGGCATTTTATGTTCTAAAACCTCATGATAATGGTCGCTGAAAATAAAAATAAAAACAATTGTGAGGGTAAGACTAAAAATATGTTAAAATTTTTTTTTCACTTTACTACGTGTTAAGACTCGAAAGCAATGATGTGCCATTTATTTTTAACGGTTCTTTTCAATGGTTGCTTTGATTTTTATACTCTCGCAACAAATGTTGCTAAAGAGAGTATTATAGTTTTGTTCACATAACGGTTGTTTGTAACACCCAAAACTAAACGAGTTAGATATAGGGTTATATATACCAAAGTGATCAGGGTGAAGAGTGGAGTTCAAATCCGAATGTCTGTCTGTCCGTCCGTCCGTCCGTCCGTCTGTGCAAGCTGTAACTTGAGTAAAAATTAAGATATCTTGATGAAACTTGGCACACTTATTTCTTGGCACCATAGGAAGGTTGCTTTCGAAAATGAGCAAAATCGGACCACTGCCACGCCCACAAAATGGCGAAAACCGAAAACACATAAAGTGCCATAACTAAGCCATAAATAAAGCTATAGAAATAAAATTTGGTATGAAGGATCGCTCTAAGAAGGGGCATATTTGGATGTCATTTTTTTGGGGAAGTGGGCGTGGCCCCGCCCCCTACTAAGTTTTTTGTACATATCTCGTAAACCAATAGAGCTATATAAACCAAACTTTCTGCAGTCGTTTTTTTACCCACTTCCTAATACAGTCCAAAAATGAAAGAAATCGGATAATAACCACGCCCACCTCCCATACAAAAGTTAGGTTGAAAATTACTAAAAGTTGGTTAACTCAATAACGAAAAACGTCAGAAACACCAAATTTCACATAAGAAATGGCAGATGAAAGCTACACTCAGATTTTTTTACAA
Source organism: Zeugodacus tau (assembly GCA_031772095.1). Taxonomy (NCBI): domain Eukaryota; kingdom Metazoa; phylum Arthropoda; class Insecta; order Diptera; family Tephritidae; genus Zeugodacus; species Zeugodacus tau. The sequence goes on along the minus strand of CM062650.1, from coordinate 29,351,124 downwards.
AATGGAAAATGGGCGTGGCGTCGCCCACTTATGGGTCAAAAACCATATCTCAGGAACTACTCGACCGATTTCAATGAAACTTGGTTTGTAATAGTTTCCTTACATCCCAATGATATGTTGTGAAAATAGTCCAAATTGGATTACAACCACGCCTACTTCCCATATACCAGAACTCTGAAGTCGATCTGAATCGTGTACTTTACAATATATAAAGTAAGCACTAGTGAAGATATCGGTGCAGAACTTTGACCAAATACTATGTTTATAGTGTGGCAGCCCCATTATAAAATTCGCCGAAATCGGACCATAAGTTATGAAGGCACCATATATCGAACATGAGGACTTCTGTTCTTCTAACCTAATAAAGGGTGATTTTTTAAGAGCTTGATAGCTTTTTTAAAAAAAAAAACGCATAAAATTTGCAAAATCTCATCGGTTCTTTATTTGAAACGTTAGATTGGTTCATGACATTTACTTTTTGAAGATAATTTCATTTAAATGTTGACCGCGGCTGCGTCTTAGGTGGTCCATTCGGAAAGTCCAATTTTGGGCAACTTTTTCGAGCATTTCGGCCGGAATAGCCCGAATTTCTTCGGAAATGTTGTCTTCCAAAGCTGGAATAGTTGCTGGCTTATTTCTGTAGACTTTAGACTTGACGTAGCCCCACAAAAAATAGTCTAAAGGCGTTAAATCGCATGATCTTGGTGGCCAACTTACGGGTCCATTTCTTGAGATGAATTGTTCTCCGAAGTTTTCCTCAAAATGGCCATAGAATCGCGAGCTGTGTGGCATGTAGCGCCATCTTGTTGAAACCACATGTCAACCAAGTTCAGTTCTTCCATTTTTGGCAACAAAAAGTTTGTTAGCATCGAACGATAGCGATCGCCATTCACCGTAACGTTGCGTCCAACAGCATCTTTGAAAAAATACGGTCCAATGATTCCACCAGCGTACAAACCACACCAAACAGTGCATTTTTCGGGATGCATGGGCAGTTCTTGAACGGCTTCTGGTTGCTCTTCACCCCAAATGCGGCAATTTTGCTTATTTACGTAGCCATTCAACCAGAAATGAGCCTCATCGCTGAACAAAATTTGTCGATAAAAAAATTTCGAACCGAACACTGATTTTGGTAATAAAATTCAATGATTTGCAAGCGTTGCTCGTTAGTAAGTCTATTCACGATGAAATGTCAAAGCATACTGAGCATCTTTCTCTTTGACACCATGTCTGAAATCCCACGTGATCTGTCAAATACTAATGCATGAAAATCCTAACCTCAAAAAAATCACCCGTTATTATGGTTTCCAACTTTCAATGGACTTTATACAATATATATAACGAATATGTGGGTCAAATTGCGTATTATATAATATAAATAAAGTTAAATAAATAAATTGCGAGAGTATAAAATGTTCGGTTACACCCGAACTTAGCCCTTCCTTACTTGTTCTACTTTAATTTCTCAGGTCTGAAAGGGATACACAGAACTCTATTACGAAGCAAAAAGGTAATCGTTCCACATAAATGGAGTCGAAAATTGGTAATATCGTTACAATCGGTGTTTCAGAACTATTATGAATTGTATATTCAAGTTCTTTCACAACAATTTGTTCTTCTTCTTTAGGATAAGTACTATTCGGTCTGTTGCAATTGGTATGGGCAGCCGTAATCTTAAAAAAAGATACCTCTCGGACTGCTTTGATCTGTTTAAAGCATTATGACCTGTAAAGAACAGATATAAGTAAGATGAATATTGTGTACCTATATAAAGTAAATACATATTAGATCCACGAATATTATAACAACAACGTATCAGCACTAACAAGGCATAAAGAAATTGTTTGTAAAAGTAATTTCATCGAGCTCAAGTATTTATTTCACAGTTTCGAGAGCACTTCTCTCCCACAACTATGATCACACCAAACTTCTTGGAAAGGCAAAAAGCCACACAGCGCGAAATTAAGAATTAAATTAGCGAATATTAATAATGTGCTTGTGTTGGTGTGTGTAAAGTGGAAATTGGCCTCCAAATATTGTAGAACAGTTTAAGTGCCACAAAAGTTGGTGTAAGTAATAGTGCGAAAAAGTTTAGTTGTGGAAGAAGAAAATAAAATTGGAAGAATGCTACAAAAAAATGAGGGCGTGACTTTTTTGCTTCCATTTTCGCATTATTATTAAACATATTCATTTTTATATTAAATAGGTGGAAATAATATTCACACATTCATTGCACGCTTTTTCCCCGACCACTTGTTTGGTTTTCCCTACGACTCAAATTTGAAATTTCAATTTTTCGGAACAAACATATATAAACATATGCCTTGACGTCAGTCAGTGGCACTCATTGCAATGGCCAGCCAATTGCGAGAATTTATGACTTTTAATATCTCGAAAAATGTGAAAAGTAAACAAAGTAACAGTAAATGAACACAGGCAGTGGCGCATGGTGAGCGAAGGCAAAACCAAGGCGTCGCGGCACTACTCGTACCTTTGGGCCGACACTTCTTGCGGCCACTGTACAAACGTGTGTATTTTTGGCTGCAAAACAAAACGGAAAATCGGAAAACAAAATTTCGTATGAAACGTCGGCGTCGCAATTGATGTGGGCTTCTCGCAGCTCTTCCGAAAATTTTCAAATACGAAAAATACTTAAAAATTTTATTGAGTTGCAAAAGCGACTGACGACAGTTTGCCATTTAACGGCGGGCGGTGTGTGTGGTGAAATTTCTGTTTATTTGGAGAAGCTAATTTAAGAAATAAGCTCTTTAGCATTTGTTGTGAAAATCATCGAATTTGCGAATTTTAAATTTGATTTCATTCGAAATTTCGACAAAAAATGGCAACGCAATTGCCAGCCGGCGGATATTGCCAATATTAAGCGTTTATTATGTGTGAATCGATTTGGCGTTATGTGTAAAGTGTGCAGGGGCTTTCTGCAACCAGTGGCCATAAACGAATTTAAATAATTAAATTTTGTAAACAAATATAATTGTTGTATGATTTAAATATAGATTTTGTAGTGATCAGTAAAGTTTGAATCAGACAAATAAGTTGTAGTTGTTTTTTTATGTGAAATATTCTAAAAATGTGCGATTCGCATAATGAGCTTTTGCGACAAACGCAGACACCGCAAATGATGGTGAATGAACAAGGTGAGATAAATCTTCAATATCTAACTTAATATGGAGCATAAAGCAAAGTTGTCAGATTTTAGTTTTTAGGTTTGAGAGTAAACGATAAAATAGATTTTGAATTGAAGGCAACGAAATTGTGTTGCGCAACAAATTTCAGTGAGGTTCATAGTATATAGGGTGTCATAATAAATGCAGTACTGAGATGAAACATTTTCCTGAAGTGTTCGCTTCAATAATGGCTTAAATAAATCAGAGTTTTGCTACCAGTTAAGAAAATGCGAAGTCAAAAAATTTATTAAAAAAAAAACAACTTGCCAGTGTTTACACACGAAAATTTGTTTAGTTACTTTTTAGACGAACACTTAATTAACATGATTTCTAATGCGATCACCCACAGACAGTTTGTAAATAAATAAATTTTATTGTTTTGAGCAATAAAACTGCATAATTAGATTTAATAAAATCAACACAACACAGACAAACATAAAATCATTAAAATATGTATTGTTTAATGAGAAAAGGATGAGATATAAAGTCAAATAAAACCGCTGAGTTGTTTGCGCAGTATTCTCTAATTAAGGCATTTATTTTGCAAACAAAAGAAAGAAATATTTTGGCTTGTTGACATTTGTAGCTAAGGAGTTGATAAGCACGGGCGGAACGGATCATTAAATGGCGCCTCAGACTATAGAAATATTGTGTTTTAAATGGAATTACTTTAATAATATATGTTTATCATTCTCTCACTCGAAATGAAAGCAATGTTGATAAATAGACAATGAATATCGAAGTAGAAGTTTCCAATATCTCAAATTTCACGCGTGTTATCACTATCATAGGCGATCAATGAGTCAAACTACTGGAAATCCATTCTTCTAATCATTCCGATTAATTTGCTGTATCTTTGTCGATTACTTTTAATTTGAGTTTAGCTCTTTTTCACTTAACACATTATAGTCTCATTAACTCTACAGTGGTCATATACAAGAGCTGCCAAAATTTGTGGAAGAAATTGAAATTACTGCAAAAAAATTGTATTTCTAAGCTAATTCACACAAGAATGTCAAATATTCACAAATAAAGTGTTTATTTACAAAAACAAAACATATACGTATACATTTTACGACTCACAGCGTAAATAAATAAACATATATTTAGGAAAAGTAAATTTGCATGAACGGATGTACATATGTATGTGCTTTCGCCAGTCAACAACGCACCGCTGTCGCACACCAAAGGTCCAATATTCCACAAGTGCTCAATCAACAGCAGCATTTGCTTCACAGCAGCTAGTCGCACCGAAGGGGGCGTGCTCTGAAAGGAGGAGTGTCAAGTCAGTGGTTTTTGGCACACACACATACAACCCCTCGGCCGCTTGGGCTACCAACAGTGACAGTCATAAAACTGTCGTTGTCAAGCAATTCCATGGGGAAAGGAGTGTGGCGGTGCTGTAAGGGGAAAGCGCAATATAAACAAAACATTCACACAACCAGAAAGCATATTGAGTACCATAACAAGTCGCTTTCAGCTGTGATAAGCTGTTTAGCGCTGTCGAACGCTACAGATGTTTGTACTTATGTATAGGCAGCTATAAACTGAGGAATCTTTGGGAAAGACTTCTTTTATGGACATAATATTCTCTTTATTTTATTACATAAATAAGGCTGATCGCTATGAAATAATTCTGTGAAAATTGTTATTTGTTATTTTAATCCATAGGATAGAGGAGCTTTTTTAAAATTGTGCCTCGATAGTAAAATTTTAAATTTTGTATCATGCTCTGGTCGAAAAGTTCGATTTATGGAAGGACATTTGTATGAAATTTCACTTCTATTATCAATTCAAGAGTTCGGGTTATGGAGAACTTCGAGTTACGGAAGTTCCACTGTAAATATATAAAATATGATCCCCATATAGCAATAAAATTATAAAATTCACAATTATTAAACTACTATTATACTATTACACATAAAAGGGGGGCTCAATCAGTCCAAGTACCCCCTTGGATCTGACACTCGTGTACCGACGCCTCTGAACTGTCATTATCCCATCTCGTCTTGTTTATTTTATTTTGTTTGACTGGTGTGAAACTGAGAATCTCATAAAACCGAATTTTGGCAAGTGTCCAAATATGTGCGAACGCCTGCCACGAATCGCCAATGGCCAAGAATTTTCACTGACAACAACAAAAACTATTGGTTCTATATGATTGTTTGGCATGACTTAATTTGACGGATGATGATTCTTTGAATTTTATAGTCAATGCTTAACATCACTGGTGTAGGTGTTGTTGTTGTTCGAATTTGTTTTGGCCACTGCAGATGGCATCGAAACAAATATGCTTAGAGATGCATAGAGTTTGCGAATTATTTAATTTTGAGTGTCACAACAACTGTCTGTTGGTTTAGGCGATTATCTCTATTTTGGGGTCAGCACAGCCAATCAAATTTCGGAATTAAAAAAATTATATTATTTATTTACATTATATGTATATGTACATATCTATATATTATTCTTTATTATATTTTACATATGTATAAATTCTCATAATTTCCTCTTTTATTGCAGACAGCCCCCTGGGCACCCCCACCAAACTGGCACATCAATTTTGGTTCTCATATCCGCCACCGGGCGCTGGCGGAGGCTCTTCCAGTGAGTTCACAACCAATAACTACCGTTTATGTTTATATATATTCTTGTTGTTTTTGTATCAAATTTAATATGAGCCAATATGGAAAAAAGCGCATAAAACTCAGAAAAAGTAATTTCTGTTTGTCAGAGTTCGCGCATATTACAAATACTATTATGTATATTTTTCGGTTGTACTACCGCATAAGATTTGTTGCAATCACTAAATGTTTATTTTTGTTAAAATAACAAATTTTATTTGTATTTGCATAACTCCTACTCGTACTCGTACTCGTATACTCGTGTATTGGTGTTGTCTTTGTATTTTGTATTTGTGTTTTTGGATATGTGGAAATTATGGTGCAAGTGCAATGGATTGGAAACCAAAACTACTAATCAAAATAAATAATAAACTATTTAAATATATAGTTAAACATAAAAGTATAATTTCGATTACTTAAAATCATTAAGTTATTATTTTTATGAATTTTACAAAACATTTCTAAGAAATTAACAAAAATAAAACATTTCAAAATCATCATTTCATACAATTTCATTTATGAGAGTGGGTTAAATAAGATTCTTACCATTTACCTCATATGCTATACGATATTTTGGTAGCCCCAATTATGTTTCTTTTTATACCATAGTTCGTGAGAATAAAGGCACTATATATCGTAGAAATACTCTGGTCTGTTAAGTTGACCAATTTCAATAGCCGTCATCGATTCGAAATTTCTTTGCTCGTTAGTTTTGGGCGCTACTCCCCTGAAAAAACATTTAACCAAGATGTTTGGGAAACTTTAGTAATTTCTGAATAAGCTGTACCAAAGCAATAAGCATTGGAATATGATCAATAATCAACCAATGAGAAGCTTTAGCAGACCAACAGCAGAGTTGCATTGAAATATCTGTTAGTGAAAGCTCAAGAGCTTTTCTTACTTGTTCGCTCAACTGTCATTACTTTTCAATGGATTGTATTTCAGTTTAGTTTTTGGAATGTCGATATACTTAGATGTTGAAGAAACATTATACACGAATATAATTGGTAGATAGATGTTGTTTTTATAACAATTAACGCAATTGAAAAGATATAAACTATATAACATCAATAGATGACATATTATGAGAAAAGTTTTAAAACAATATCTGTGGGAGATATTATTAAGAGATATTGACATCCGATTTTTATTGGTTTAATATACATCATATAAATAGCTAGATATGAAACTTGAAATATTCAAAAAACTGACAGTTAAAATATGTTTCAGGAGAGTTACCAATTACGGCTAATTACAAAAAATTAAACATGAAAATGCAAGAATAAACAGAAAACAGGTTTTAAAATATTTCTGGGTGAATATTTTTAGGAGGAGTTGCCACATTTTTATTCATCAGAAAAAATTAAGTTTAATAAGTGTTTTCGAAATAGGTATTAAACAACAGTTTTAAAAAAGGTGAGGGTTAGCGCTGATTTCTAAAATGGTCACCAATTGATTTCTTAAAAAAAAAAAAATAAAAAAAAAATAAATACCCTTATTTAGAAAATCATTGACGTATAGAGTTATGAAACTATTTTTTGAGAACCTGGTACTTGAGAGAAGAGACTCAAACTTTGTCTGTCTCCTATTGTCTAAAGAACTATTAAAATCTTATTTATTTATATAGAAAAGAAGAGAAATAGGTCACTTCATTCCATTACATTCTCTCATTCCATTCCAATTATATTTATGTAAATCTTCAACTTCTTTATTTGTGTTTTGTAGCTTGAAACATATGTGAACCATTATTTTGCTATTTGAGTATGAATATATGTTAATTTTTTACGCAATATTTATATAAATATTGTATAATTAATAGTAAAAATTTTAATGTATTTGTATTTAAATATGTGTTCTTTCAATTTAGGGTTCCTCCACTTTTAGTCCAATAAGTCACAACCACCAAGTAAAAAATTGTAAACAAACACACGTGTAGAATGAAAAGTTGAAAAGTGTACAATAACAAACAAAAAATAACGTACAACTTAAACGTTAACGTAAACAAATAAACGTAATCGTTCACGTAATCGTAATCGTACCCATAGAACAAACAATTTTTAAACACTAACTTAGAGGTAAGGCTTGAAAACTGTAAGCAACAATTTATAGCGAAATTCAAACTAGTTTGTTATTTGAGTTTAGCATTTTTTGTCTTACTTACAACTTAGTTTGCTGTACTGTTTTGATTAGCGAACATTTGCGTCGAATTTTATTTGGTATTTGTTTGCATAGCAAAGTACGAACTTTTAGTGCGTTCATTTTCTCGTTTCTCTTGTTTTTGTAAAATGTTGTTAGTATTTGCTAATGCTAATGCCTCTCCATATAGTTTTCGTATAATATTTTTATGAGTAGTGACGTTAAATTCAACTAAATTAAATAAATGTTTAAATGCGACCCTTAATTATTTTCCAAATATCTCATGACATTAAATTGTTTTCTTTAGTGTCGAAAATGCTTTGGATTTCTTCATATTTTCATTCTTCAATTATTTGCTTTTTATCATTATTTCAAAACGCAAAATAAGAGAAAGCAATGACTTCATGCAATTATTACTATCATGCTATCTATATTCGAGGCATATATGTATAAGTATTACAGGGAGAATACGCTCTCTGAGTCAAATAAAAATGCATGCAACTACGACACTTAATCGGTGAGAGAAATTTGCATAGATATAAAATATGTATATTAAGCAACAATATGTATATAAAAATATTAATTTGTATGTTTCCACGTTCCCTGAACTTAGTCAAGCACAATTTTTAGGTAAACTTTAACAAATTTTGGAAATTGTTTGAATCAGCTTTGCTACAACGTATACCAACGAATTGAAAACCAAACATTTTAAAGAAGAAACTTAAATTCCCAGAAAGTTTCAATGAAAACTTTTTAATATTTTCGTTGTACTATAATAAGCATCGACATGTAATGCAGTTCTAAATGGTCAGTGGAGATCGGAGAATTGAGATCGAAATCTATTTTCAGCTTCATTTGCTCAAAATCTTATTTCAATCTAGAATCTTTAGATAGTAAGTATCGCAGGTTTTATTGTCATCTATGGTTGATAGAGAGTTCTTGTTCTTTGCGCTTTATAATTGTGGTGTTGCCAATTGAACTTTAAAGCATAATTCGAGATATTCGCCGTTTATTATCATGGGATTGTGTTTCAGTGAATTGTGGATTGTGTGAATTTGTTTATATTCATATTCAAAATTAATATTGAATTTATCAACTCTATCCGTTGGCCTTCAATAAAAATATATAGAAAAGGTATTGTACAATGTTATGTTAATGTGTAATCAAAATCCATAGTAAGACCCCCAGGTCACATTTTGCATATGCATCAAATATTCCTCAAATATGCATACCTTTCAAAAAAGAAAAGAGAATAAGAAATATTTCTCCGTTTAAAGATTGTTTTTGTTTCCTCATCATGCTTTAAAAACAAATGGAACATTCTCAATTCTAAGTTCTTGGAAGTTAAGAAAACACGTACCCAATGTTCATTTCGGAAGAAAGGCAAATGTAGCTGATATTTATTCGCCAACATGCAAATAATCGAAAGCACTTGGGAGTAAATAAAGTCAAAAGTAGGTCAATTGGTTTTAAACTACCAATGTATTTGTTAAAGTACAAACACATTAACTGCATTATGCATCAGCTGATTTGAGGAGACGGTTGGTGTAAGTAAATTTATGCAGCAAATAAAATTCAATTTCATGCATATTAACCACATTCCGGGAGACTTGAGTGAAATTATTTCGATCTAATAATTTTCATTAAAGTTTATATACATTGGTTGGTGAAATTTACTAAAAGTGATGCGAGTATAAATATGTATTAAATATCAGAGTATTGTAATTGTTCTATTTTGAAAACATATATTGAGATTATTTTTATTATATTTTTTTACTAAATTCAAAATCAGCTGATTCTAAGAATAGCTGTTTATGAGATTATTACCATATATATTTTAGAAAGCGTATAGTGGCTCTTTTACATACAGTTATTGTACAAAACTTCATATCATCCTGAAGATAACATAAAAAGTTGCACTGAGCCATGTTTCAGCTAAGATAAGGCTACTTAAAATAATGAATTACAAGTCTTAATTCACGTGATTTGATATCCGTTAAAGGGCTTGACAAGATTTTTCAACTCAGAAATACATTTGGTGAATTTAATTAGACTCTGTATGGCGAAGTGGCTAAATATTAAAATGGCGAAATTTTAAAATTGAAAGCATATATTTACAATTCCGCCTTTGGCACTTTCGATCTGGGACCTATTTTACACTTGGTATATCAGACTAGATAGGGTATAGTCTGATTTAGAATTGTTAGACGAAAGAAGATAATTAGAACAAAGGAGATACTTTGTATATTAGTTACAAATATACAACTTATTGTATGCGGTATAGGTTTGGGCAATGATATTGATGTTATTCGAGCAGCTTAAGCCCTTGCAGTCGTATGCTACATATCATATATACGACAAATATTATCATTGCAAAACTATAATAAAATATTTATATATCTCGAAGCACTCGTTTTACTCTAACTAACTTCAAAACCAATAGCCTTAAGTAATACTGTTTTGCATTTTTGAAAACACAATTTCAAGGACCATTTGCAATATGTCCGCTTCTATTGATATTTCTTAAAAGCTCGAATTCAAATCAGCCTCTGCATTTGTTGTTTGGGTAAGAGAGAAACGAATTAATTCGCAAAGTCAACTGAATTTGCAGCAACCCGCAAATATACTCAAACCAACTGCAACAGTAACCATTATAAATACGAGTGGTTGGTTAAGAGTCGCTTTATGTGGCACAAATAAAATTATTGATGCAACTTGGAAATGAATTTTGTGTTTAATGAAAACGGACGCGATTTAAAGAAATATTCGAAGGGCAAATGTACTTACTATTTTCTTTTTGGAAAAGGTTTAAGAATTATGAAAAGAAATTCCAATTACGAATCTAATACTGTAGTGCATAATGATAATTATTCAAATATGTTTGAGTTTGGTTTCACTAAATTATGCGAAGAATATTGTAAAGTTGATAATCAATTGACGATCTGTGGTTGTTTGTGTGGAATTTGTAAAAAAAAACAAAAAAAATAGTAAATACTTTTGATTCCCTCGATATGTATAGGAATAATTTTGGTAATAAGTTTATTATAATATAATTCCTTAAAAGATAAATTAATAAATATATATTCCGTTTAAGAAAATCGTTCCACACATCTTTTGAATATAACAGTTTTTAACCAAGTCCAATATGTGTTACTGGCGTTGTGAACCAAATATATATATTGATTTTTCTTTAACGTATTACCGGCGTATGGTAAAAAATGTAATTCTTATTCATACTTATTTACTAATTCTAAAAGCTCTAACCACACACATAGAGTCATGTCATAAGCTATTAAACTGTCACTGCCATTTGAGTCTAAATTTGTGGAAGACAAAAAAGAAAAGTACACACCTATAAATATATGTGTTACTATACCTGTAGAACGGCAAACGTGCATACATGCTTTTGTGTCACAAAAGTTATTATTTTTCGAATATATGTGTATGCATATGTATGTTTGTTTGTTAACCTGACATAAATGCACTTGTATGCCATCAAAGCACCGTTATATACATTTATTACATTTTATTTCATATCCACAGCAGTGGCTACTGTGTGGTCTATCCATCTATTTGCAAGTACACACATCTGCTTATGGTATGTCATGGCGTATACGCAACATATATTTTGTGCTTTTATTCGTAGAAATTTCTTGCGCTACTTTTCAACCGTTCTTAGCTCAGTTATGTTTTAAGTGTAAAAATGAATTTATCGTGTGGTGACATGCCTTACTTAGTATCACTGTATTTGTTGAATTTTTGATTTTTTCCGCGAACAAGCGACGTCAAACCATTTTGACATTTGCTGTCGTAGGTTTAACCAGATTATTGAGCATTTCCTCGTATGAATATGGCACATGTATGGTATGAAGAATTGGTTTTTGCATATGTATATATATACAGTCGACTCTCGTTAATTCAAACCTGCGATAATTCGAACCTCCCTATAATTCAAAGTTATCACGAGTTCCCTACAAAATCTCTTTATATTTCGAACTAAATCAATACATTTTCATACACTTGGTAATTCGAACGAAAAAATCATTGCTATTTAACAAAACGACGCGTTAATTCGAACTCATCAGCGTCCAACACTCGACAATTCAAAGTTGCAGAGAGAAGAGGCGGAAAGATTGTAAGTACATTTTGCGACAAGTTCAAACTTGTATCAAGATACACGAGCCTTTGTTTTTGTTATGATTAGTTTGACTATTTGACGCACACACTTTTCACGAATTGGTTTGTTTAGTTATTCAGTTACTGTTACTCTTTCGTTGGTATGCAGATTAAAAGTTAGCGTTAGTTATGAGCCCTAGAAAGTATAAATGTTTGACGATTGCGGTGTGAGTTTTTCTGATTTTGTTCAAGTGGATGAAAATGTTGCTGTCTCAGGTTTACTAACCGATGGCGAAATTTTATCTGCGACAGATACAAAGTAACGATGAAGATGAGGACGATACATCGGAACCTTTGGCAGAGGTGTCAGTTAAGGAAGCAAGATCCTCATTTGATACCTTACAAAGCTTCTGTCTACAAAACGAAAGTGATGAAAAAGCATTTCAGGCACTTTTTCTCTTAAAAAAAGTTATTGAGCAGTGTGAGCAGCAGAATTGTGCTTTAAAGCAAACCAGTATAACAAAGTTCTTTCGAAAGATTAATTAATTCACATTACGAAAACATGTATGTACACGAATGTACCTCTTAATTCTTGCCATTTTTATATTTATAAATAAAAATTAACCAACACTCAATAATTCAAAGTTTTATTTATTTTCTCTCACAAATTTCGAACCATTTGATATTTCAAACACTCGATAATTCGTAATATTTCAAATATTTCAAGTTTACGAGTTTCGAATTAACGAGAGTCGACTGTATTTCCTAATTACCGTATATTTATATGGGCTGAGTTAAGGTTCTGTCACTGAATAATCAATATAGTGAGGCACGTAAGCTTTTTTCCGTTTCAACGCCATTCTCAACGACTATTTGTCCAATATGTGAGTATTTTGAAGAGATTAGCTTCGCTTACAGCTTCATAAAATTCAGCAGATGCAGAAATTGAGATAATCAAACTAAATGTATTTTCGGCGAATGATTTAAATATCAAGTGAAAGTTGATTTTAAATACTTACCTTCACTCACCCTAACGTAAAGGTATTTCAGACCAGACTATCCTTTCAGTAGAGCTTAAAAAATATTATGTTTTTCATTTGAAATAAAACTTCCCTTTATATACCTATATTCTCAAAACTGGTAGTTATTTGTGTGAAAGTCAAAGCCCAGAAGCGCAGCAAAATATGAATATGCTTTTTGTTCTCCGTCAACTTAGCTAAGATTGAGTAATCTCATTTGAGTCAAAATACATATAAATGGGTGTATATATGTGAATGAATATGTGAAGCTCAGCTGGTATTAAAGGGATACTGGTGAGTAAAGAAAACCTTAAGCTTGCGTATCTTCAGAATAATTTTTCTTAGTTATTCGAAAATCGTTAGTACCTAACTTACATTTGCTGTTTCCGATTCGCTAGCTATGTCTGTATATGGACATAGTATGGAATTAGTATGTTTTTCTGATTAAATCTCTGAAATTGGTCACTGTGCATATGTCTCACTCACACAAATGCCTAACGGTTAATAAAAATAGCGTTAAAATACTACATAGCACAGCTAATCAAACAGGTCAGTAAGAGACACATGTGTAGTCAGACACAATACCACGGCCAGCACACACAGTACCGGGGAATGCCGGCACATTTGCTAGCGCTAATCTAGCGAAAAAGCGTCACGACTGTCGAATATGGTGGCTTGAACGTTTCGCTTAACGGCAGCACATAAGTAGCGACACTGAGTGGGTCACAAAGCCAGTATGTGACCGAGTGTTGCCCCACTATTTAACTGACAGCGGCAAATACGCGTCGCCGTGGCGTGCTTTAGTCGCCTTATTTCGTTGCTGTTGTTGAGTCGTGACTGTGCTGAGACAACGGGGGTACTACAAGAGGCAGACGCGTGTGCTGGCGCACAGCACAAACGACTCATTATAGTTGCAATTGCATGTAACGGTATTTATAATTACAGTTATTGTAGACAGAGAAATATGAGAATGGAAGACGGTCAACGTGGCCGGTCACTCGATTTGATTTCCTGCCGCGTAAAGGTTGCGTGTTGCCTGCTGCCGGCAAAGTTTATTGCTTTTTGTACTGGCGTATAATAAGAATAACTGTTAAATATTGACAAAACGGCGAGGATAAAAATAAATATATCGAGTGCGTGTTTGAGAGTGTGGCATGCAAAATGTTTGTAAAACTATAAACAAATTATTAGTGTTCTTAAACGTGTGAATATTTTAAAAGATTAAAGCGGACATGTGAACAATTGTTTGTGTTTATACGAGAGCATTCTTTAAAGAGCTAAAAGTTTTTGTGCAACATGGTGCCAACACCGAACGTTTCCAAATATTTGATGAATGTGCGCTCGTCTCAACGTAAATTTCCATCAGGCGCGCCACAGTCACCATCAAACCAACAACAACAGCAACAACAAAAGTATCAAAAACAACAATCGGGGCAAAAGCAACACCGCAATTTATATGATTGTAAGTGGTCGGCTGCAGTAGAAGCCCAGGAGCCTAGAAGTAGATTTCAAAAATTCGTAAAAAATTGGAAAATAAAATACAAGCACGTTAAAAATCAATATTAAATAGACAAAACATAATATATCGAACTATGCAAATCATAATTTAATATCGAATAAATTCTTGATGTGAAAGGCGATATGTTTGTACATTAAATTCCACCAATCCCAATTAAGTACTGCGTTGTCATCCAAATTTAATCAGTTTGTACAAGAGCCGTTAATGAAAACGAATTGACTTCATTTGGTATGTTTAATAATTCATGAATAAATTACTTTGTTTAATGGAGCGAGACCGATTAATAACAAGAATTTAGCCAATTGCGTATGAACAATTCAAGAGAATAAACGGAAACTTTAGCTTTTCAACGTCATTAATGCGAATGACGGAGATTTAATATATGTTGTCAACATTTTATTTATGTATACCAAAAGGTTAAAGGGATTCTAAAATTCTTTGGCCATCATTTAAAAGAGTATATTATTAATAAGTAAGGTTACGGTTAAGGAAACATGTCCACTTAATCTCATTCAAATATTGAAGCTTTTTTCTACGTTTAGTTTAAAAATTTTTAGCTTTCAAAATTAATATTTCTGTTGTTGGAACAGATAATATATTTGTAAAGGTTATTTCAGCCTATTAATATTGCTGCAGTGGCGGGACTTATTTTTCACTAAAACTATTTGTGTGTTGACATGTTGTATGTCAACATATATGCTGTTGTTGTATTGCGAGTAAAATTTTAAATATTAAAAAGAAAAATATAATTTTATTGGAGCTATTCCTTGTTCTAAAAGTTTCAATGGGAGCCGTTGGAAAAACTCGACAACCACAAAAATACATGGTATATTTTAAACTTCCTATATTGTATGATTACGTTTTTTTAAATATTTTGACACGCTCATACTGTCGCAAAAAAATTTGGAAAAGTGTGAGGGAAATCCCTGCAAACAATTTGTTGAAAATAGAAAATCACTTTTGAAATTTAGTTTACACGAATTCTGAAGATTTTCTTGACAAAATTTAAATAATTTAATTTTAATAAATGTAATGCCATTCTAAATACCATATTTTAGTATGTGAGATTATGAATTCGGAGTGAATCTTTCTTTTTAGTATAGTTTTGATTTGGTACCCACAATAAGAAGATACATATACAGTGGCACATATTCGTTTAAACGCAGTCCGAATTTTATATTTGCTCCATTCTCTATTTTTATACCCTCACAACAAAAGCTGATAGCAACAAAAGTTGCTAAGAGATAGTTTTTGTTCACACAACGGTTGTTTGTAACACCTAAAAACTAAAAGAGTTAAATATAGAGTAATATATACCAAAGTGATCAGGATGACGAGTAAAGTTCAAATCCGGATGTTTGTCCGTCTGTCGGTCCGTCTGTGCAAGCTGTAACTTGAGTAAAAATTAAGATATCTTGACGAAACTTGGTACACATATTCCTTGGGACCGTGAGAACTCTGAATATTCTAGTATTTAATGTCCAACTTTAGCTATAATACAGCCCTATAAAGATGTCCTTGGACTTTTTGTCCATTAATTTTTCGTAATATATACCTCCAAATATTCTCTACTGAATTCTAATCAGCAGGCTGTGGACTTTATAAATGTGCTCTTCAAACCATTTTAAAGACTCCTTAGAAACGTGAACGTCTTGTTGAAAAATGGTATGTTCATCCATTTTGTTATCCACGAGTATTTCGGTATATATTTTGAGTCCATTTTCGGTGACACATAAATTTGCTTTCCCTCTAGGTTAAAATGCCATCCAAACCATAACTCTACCATGTGCTTGGGTTCCCGGGTGAAGTCTAAGTGGACTTGTTTGTGATGAGGCTTCAATCAGGTTTGCACACCGGTTTCTTCCATTTTAACTAATTTCTGTTATGTAAATGTGAGCAATATGCCTGTTTGTCACTGGAAATCCCACATTATCTTTTAATTTTTGTGCAGTTCAAAAAAATTTGTAGTGGTTTGATTTTTAATTTGGTTTATCTTCGAATTCTAAGTTTTACATTGCCCTCCGTTTGGTATTTTACACCATAATTTTCACATTTTTTTAATGGCTCACGACTGCTTCTAATCTTTCACTTTTGTGCCCGGTCTCGCGATTTGAATATCCTTCCACATGGTAAAGATTGATTTGTGCTTTTTTGAGTCACTGAGGTTTTTTCAGGAATCGTGATAAAATCTTAAACATTTGTATAATGATGCAACAGTTTTAGTCTTTAATTAACCTAAAGATACCAATTGTTAATTATACGAAGCAATTGAGTTGTTTTTTTTCAATCAAACTTCGACTTCATTTGTACTTCATTAAACAATAATATTATTATTTTTCCAGCGATTTAAATTACAGTAACTAGTTTAGACTATTTTTTATTTTTTATGTTGTATTTTATATTTTTTAAGGAATAAAGCGCCCAACAATAAGTACTAATATAATTTCATCGAATTTCTATAACTCAAAGTTCTCCATAATTCGAACTCTTGAAGGGGCAATAGAAGGGAACTTTCATACAAATTTCCTTCCATAAATCGACCATTTTCATCAGGGTATAATACAAAATTTCAAATTTTACTGTCGAGGTAGAATTTTAAAAGAGTCCGTCTATATCGTATGGAGGCTACCAAAAATATGATATTATACTTATGAATTGCATAAATCATGTAACAAAGGCATGAGATACAAACGTCAAGAGCCAAACAATTGCAAACTACAACCAAAAAAATTACAGAATACATGTTTTAACGTATGAACATAAAACTTTTAGCGTAGTAAATAAATAAAACAGTGTATAAATCTTATTTTAGAGCTTTTTAAAAATTTATATCTTTTAATGAAAATTCTATAACTCGAAGTTATTTTGTGGATAATGGCGATTCGAGTTAGATAATTTCCACTGTATTATGAATGATAATTTGAAGTTTTTAAGATTTTCCATTAATTATGCATTTATAATTTATATGCAATAATCCTTTATTATTAAGCGTATACAAATCCGGGATTGCGTAGGTTGCAACTCGCTGCAGTCACGTTTGATTGACCTCAAGATATGCATGCCTGCCAACAAACTATTGGAAAACATAAGTGGATATGTGAATACAAAAACACATGAAACCAGTTGTATGTATTAAAAAGCCTTTTATTGCTTGCTATACCACAGAGGGGCAAAACCAAATGCAATTAATTGCGACGTCTCTGGGGTAACAGGAAATGAGAGTGTGGCTGTGTGTGTGTTGATAGTTTTTGGGTTTTGTTTTGGCATAATTTATGAATGTCCAACTCTTGACATTTATTTCATATTTATTCGATTTAATTTTTAATCAGACGCTAATTGATTCCATCACCAAAGCCAAATCAGTTATTAATAACGGTCGAAATGCGTAATCACATTAAAATTTCGGAAGTATATGTGTTGATATACTACATACAAAAGTTGTCAGGTAATTAACAACGGCACTTAATATTAGAGAAATAATATTTTTCTACTAAAACACTTGTGTTCATACTTTTTTTCGCTAATTTTATTTAAGCATACGCACAATTTAAAAACAAATAGAAAACAAATTATTAAAATTTCACGTTTCAATATTTTTGTTATAGTTTTTTTTACAAAAACATTTGAAATCTACGATTTGGGTATGACAACTAATTAGACATCAAGATTCATTTTGCGATAAACATAAAACCAATGGGAAAAATACATTTATGATACTCTCGCAACTAAGTTTCTAAGATAGAATAGAGTAAATATTTTGATATCTTAACGATACTTTGTACACGTGTTCCTTGTGACTGTTGCAGGTTTTCTATTGAAAATGGGCTACGGCAATTAAAAGTTATCTCAATGACGAAAAACATAAGACTTAATTTTACGGAATAAATGGGAGCTGCACGCAGTTAAAAAAATATTAAAATGGGCGTGGCGTCGCCCATTTATGAGTCAAAAACCATATCTCAGAATATACTCCAACGATTTCAATGAAATTCGGCGCTTAATTTAATTGGCATCTTAATGACACGGATGAAAAATGGGCGAAATCAGTTTACAACCACGATTACTTCCCATATAACTCAATATTGAATGGGACTGATTCGCTCACTTAATAATATATACATTTGGAACCAATGAAGATAGCGGACAAATGCTGTATTTGAGCTGTGGCATCACTTAATGGCATCACGGAATTGTTTCTTATATAGTGTGTCTCTGTACCAGGAATAGTTCAAATCTGGTCATAACTTCGTCTAGCTCCCATATACCTATTTATAGGTTTCAGGAATTACCTCAGCCCTAATATACTACATATAGAGATTTTCGTTATTCTATTGGATTCTATGCCGAATATCTAGGTCAAATTATGTTATCTTAATATAATTTCATCAATAAATTGCGAGAGTAAAAAAATTTGGGTTGCACCCGAACTTAGCCCTTCCTTACTTGTTAATTACTATTTGGTTATAAAACCTTTTCTCTTTTACTGATCTTCATGTTGTCATCAAGCAAGCAATATTCTACCAAACACCGAATACTTGTTTTCTTGGATATTTAGACTTAAATACGTCCTGAATTTTTCGTAAAATGCCAGTGAAACTCTTTTTTGAGTCTTTTCGGAAGTCAATTGCTATTTTGAGGAATACTCATACTGATTTTTCGGGGGCCGTTTCACGTACAGCATTAGGAATGGTGGTTTTAAAATTTGCATATTATTTAAGACATTAAATACTACTTTTTTGAATACTCGACAAGGTTTTTAATTTCACTGTACGACTTTGTAGAGTAATGAAGGTCAAAAATGGGCTGGTGATTTGCTACAATAAAAATGTTAAAGAAAAACATTCTAAACAGAAACTACAAATATATACCTATTAAAAATCGGTAATGTCATTACTCAAATAGCATAAAGCGAACTTTTGTAATAAGCTGTCTCACTCGATTCACTTTGTACTAAGTAACGCTTGTACTGTTTTGAAAACATTAAAAGAAGTTCAATTGCACAACTACAAAATTAAACACATTTAGTAGTGAATAGAGTAGCAAACCTACTTTGAGGGAATAAAATAACGGAAAATTTAGGAATTTTATTCTTATTCTAATCAATCCCTATCAAAAGGAAGCGTTGCTAATTAGTTGACAACAGCTGTAAGTAGACTAAATTATTTTTTTTCTATTCAATGAAATCGTTGGGAGAAAAATATCAAGATTATAATTAATGAAAGATATATATATATATATATATATATTTACGTATGTACATACATTTGCTACAATTTATGCGCCTCCTTACTAAAGTACTTAGCAATAAATCTGTAAATATAATTATTTTGTGGTACTAAATTATTTTTTTGGAATTACACCTATTAAACTATTTTATAGAGAATATAATTCATCCATAAAATTTAGATTTCAATAATAGCTAGTATGTTTATATGTTAGTATTATATTAAACATAGATAAATAAATAAACTTTTTAAGTGAAAGCATGTTTGACTTTCCAATCCTTTGTCTTGAATGCATTTGCATGCAAATTTTGTATAAAAGCATTACGTTTTACGTTTCCATTACGTGAATGATGTTTGCGACAAGCAAAAAGAAATGGAATCTGAAAATTCGTTTAGTTAAATTTGATCGATACAAACTTGATTGTAATTGAATTGCAGACAGCAAAACATCGCAAACGGACGAGGAGAAGAAACGCGACCGACAGCGCAGAGAACGCGAAGCGAAGAAGGAGGAGCAGGACGCCATCAATTACAAGGTGAATATAGCACACAGATACTCTCACAAACCATATAAAAATAAATGCATACACATACATACATACTCGTACATACACTCATATATACACATTCACAAGTAAGACGAGATCAAAGATGAAAGAAAGTGTGCGAAAAAAGGCACGACTTCTGTCGCGATTTCATTTTATTTTAAGTTTTTAATGAATGATTTATCAAAACAATACAGACACACTCCCTCACTTACCAACCAATAGATTCTAAATGTACCCCAATCTCTTCTCTCCTGCGTGTGTTTTGCAGCGCGACAAAGAGGCACGTGAGGCGCGTTTGCTCGATTTGGAGATTCGACGACAGCAGAAACGTGAGGAGCATAAGCAACAACATCAGTTGCAACAACAACAACACCAGCAGCAGCAACAATCACAAGCAGGCACGAGCGAGAAGAGTCCACCCACGACATCGGGCCAGTCACAACAACAACAACAGCTATTACAACAACAGCAGCAGCAGCAGCAACAACAACAACAGCAAGTGACTGGCGCTGGCAGCAGCAGTAGCGGCACGACCACAGCGCCCCGCATACAAACGCCACAAGATCGTTCGTGTCCGCCGGCGTTTCGCAGTCGATCCATCGAGCGTGAGCTACACTACGAGCGCAAAAGGTATTCGGCACCGGAAACAGCCGAAATCAAGGTGAGTGCACGACGAGGCATGTGTTTGTGTGTGTCAAGCTTTGGCTTGCACGTGATTGCAATTTCCGTCTGTTCAGTGCCCACTGTGGAGAGCTCATTAAAAAAGTAAATTGCGGTTTTATTTTATGTTTATATCTCCTTTTTAATTCACGCCTCATCACAGTTTACTTTTTAATTTGCTTCGACAGCGATTGCTGATTGCCTGCTCGTTTTACTTCTCTCTCCTTTCGTCGCGTTTCACTATATTCATATGTTCATGGAGCCTAATTAACTTACTTGAATATTTCTCTTTTATTTATTGTAGGAGGGTGTAAGCACGACACCATCACCGCAGGCTATAACTGGACCGCCGCCAGCCACACATCATTCGGTGGTGGCGGGCCCTCCGGCAACAGCAGCAGCTGCTACAGCTGCTATAATCCCAATATTACCGCTTGGAGTTGCCACCTTGCGTGATGACTCCACGGAGTCGGAGCAATCCGTGACATGTGCGCAGGCCCAGCCAGATGCGTATCATCGCATTATGTAAGTGCAAATATTACTTTGATTTACTAATAATCTATCTAATCTATACAATAATAACTACCGTAGCGGAAGTGGATAAAAAGTAAAGAATTTTTACCCATATGTAATACAAATATCTAATGTAATGTTATGTTTGTAGTTTCTTACAACAATTAGCCGATAGTAGGTATTCCTCTATATGTAAATACCAACGTTCACAACCCAAACGTACTACACTTAGTTAGTTGAGGTCAAAAGGGAAAGCATTTTACAATTATCTACTCACTGCTGCATGAAGTGGCCACCAGTGGCCAACATTGCAGAACTAATGAAATAATCGATTCTTGATTTCGTGTAGCACGCAATTAACACACACACACACACCTAAACTGAATCATATCGATGTTCCAAGTGTGTGTCTCCGTGCGGAATTTTCTATTTTATTTTTATTTTTATTTTTACAATTTCCCTCAATTATAACTAGTATGGTGTATATAACTGGTAATGTTTGGTAAAAAGGGTGGCAACTCGCAAATACATATCTACAAGCACAAACCCACATCAATGTAGATTTGTGTTTTCCAGCCCCAGCAGTGAGTAGCAATGTGGCAATTGTAAATTGTATTGCATTTTAAATGCAATCAGGTTGCCAGAACGCGCTGTAGGGTAGGTAGACTTGCGTTCGGACCGTCGTTTGCTCGACTGCATTCAGCACAGTTGAGTGATTTTGGCGGAAAGGTTTGCTGGTTGGACGCTGCTCAGTTTCCTTCGTTTCCCATTTTGCTGCTTGTCTTAGTTGGTGTTGTTGTTTTGCATTTTCCTATTTACCCACACAGGAGTACACAGAAATAAACGCAACTTACAAGAGTAGCGTAAAAATCACTAGAGTATTCGGTCTTCCACACATATTTACATATGTATGTACATATGTCTAAATGAAAGCTATACACTTGTTTGGATTTCGCTTGAAGGCTCTTCCCCACAACTGAGTGGTTAACGCGTCGAAGTCTGTTACAAATGGCGAGTCGTTGGGCGGAAAGCGGAAAGTATAAAGCGAAATAAAGATTGCATGCGTTCGTGCACTCTGCTGCCGCTTTCTGGTGTAATTCAGTTCATTATTGTTGGCATATTTGCTTTTTACTGATATGATGCCATTAATTTACTGCTGCTGTGTTTGGTTGTGTGAAGGACAATGTCAAGAGCTCACACCTCGAACTCATTAAGCAATTGGATTTAACGGAATATGCGAATATTTATTTCGAATGGCTCCGGACCCTCACAACCAAGCACCCGCAGCTTCTGGCGAGTCACCATCGATGTCCAATATATATATATCAGATAAAACAGATACTTGCTCCGATCAGACATGATGGTCGGACTTGATGATTCCAATCACTTTACAACTAGCCTTCTAAGGCGCCTTCTAAAGCGTTTTTGACATCAAAATTACTATTTTTTCTACCACTATTCTAAACTAATCCCCAATCCGGAAAGAAGATCTACAAATATTTAACCTTTCAATCCTTTCTTCTTATTCTATGCTTAACTAGGAAATCCACAAGTTGTTTTCATTCGCGTACAAATGTTTTCACAGCAAGAAAAATTCAAAAGTATGAAAACGATTTTCTAAGAGGTTAATGGTTTTCATGTTGGGGCGAAACCGTATCAACTTTTGTATTGCTTTCATCTTCTTCGCTGCACTATTCATGCCTGTTTTCCTTTTTGTATTCACAACAACACAGTAGTCTGACACATTTATGAAAAAACAACACAGCTAAAGTAAACAAAAGCTGTTGCAGTGTCACAAACTACGTCACAACTCGGCAGCAACAGAACGACGGTGGCATGCAATTTCAAGCACACACTCTCACACCTGTCAATACACTTGAATAGCATGCAGACAACTATAGCACACTTTTATGCGCCGTCACCGAGCCTCGCTTTGTTTCCATTCACTTTCGCGGTTGCTGCCATAGAGAGAAAACTGCGAATGCCTGGAACGTAAGAAATTCATGACAGAATGGATTGAGGTTCGAAAATGCAGAAGGAAAATTGACAAAAAATCATATTTATATGAAAAATGGCAAATAGACGACAGTAAAAATTCCGAAATTTCGTACTCATATTGAATCATAAATAATTAAATTTTGAAAGAAATATTGACAATCTTCTGAGTTGTCGATTGCAACTCAATAGTAACACGTACAGGTAGAACACTCCTTCCGTTAGCGTCTTTTCTTATCTGTCAATGCGGTTGTCAAGTTAAACCATGTTCTGGAAGGGCGTCCGAACTGGAATTCTTGAGCATTTCGGGTGTCACCGTTGCGTAAGCTGCGGTTTCAAAGTCTCACATATGACCACAGTTAAGCGCTGTTTGACTGTTGCGTGGCGCGTTAGCTTCACTCAGAGAGAGAGAGAGAGATAACGAAAAACAGAATAATTACAAGTAGCTGTGATTGTATTAAAGAAGTGAATAAGCTTGATCGAAAGATGCCAGGGAGCTTTTAAGAAACCCAATGGAGAAATTAAAATGTAAATTAATGATTTTTTAAATAAAATATTTTTAGACTAAAATTACAACTTATCAGATTTATAATATTAATAAATTTTAACCGTTGGAATATTGTTTTTTATTTTGTAATTTTTGGAAATAAAAAATGTCTTTGACATCAAAAGTATGTATTAATGAAGTTATAATCTTACGAATATTAGATGAACGATATGTACTTTTATTTTACGCTTTTGTTAACTAACTCAGTATAGTCCATCTTTTCTTTTATCAATTGCAGACACAATTGCCACAGATGTTGGTGGGTATCCTGAAGGACATGCAGTATCAAAATCAATGGAGGAAGACATGCAGTAAGTGAAAGGTGAGTTTATTTAGTAATATTTGAATATATGTACATGCTAGTAGATGAAAGTGTGAATATTTTTTTTCATGAATTCTAATTTCGGTTATATACATACATTTGTATCGAAATACAATTTTCTAAAAAATAAAATTTCGAAATATCATTTCTAAAATTAATATTAATTTCTAAAAGTAATATTCGGAGATTTGGCGAATATAATTAAATATATTAATCTATTTGAGAAAAATCGCCCATATGATAATGAAAAGGTGGAAAATTAAAAATATCCGGGAAATTACCAAAATTAAACATAAAGCAATCAAAGAACATTTAATATTTGCCTAAATAACTCAGTAATGAAAACACAATGTTGATCTATTTGTTTATACAACAGGTGAATGTCGGCGTCGACTTAAAGCAGAATTGTATTTCCCCGAGTTCATCATAAGTTTTGAGCAGAGATGTCGCGATAATGGCGTCATTGTGTCGATCATTGTTGGCAATATTGTGCAGGATGATATGCGGATCTTGAAGTTCATAATGTAAATCGTGAAGGCGATGATTCCCGAAGACCTGTATTTACTCAACAAAGACGAACTGGAGTACAATCGCAAAGCGTTCCAAGCGTTGGGGGAAGAAAATGCGGTGTGCACTGTGCGAATTTTAATGGACAACAATTTAGAAGATTATGGCTTCAATTCTTCACCATGCATCGGTTGAAGAACATGGTTCTCCAAATCCTTAGCATGGGACACAAGTATATACATAAATAATTTAAATTTGTGGTTTTAGCAAAATTCCAATAGTTTCAATAAAGACTTTAAATAGTAAATATAGGAAAATACAAACAAATGTTTTAAATTTGTGTAACTTAATGAACAAGCAATAATGAGGTGTACGAAAAAGTAAGTATTTTTATTAATTTTACTTGTGTATACATATATCAAAACTAGAGCTATATGATGCTTCTGATTAAATACTTTTGGTAAATAACTGTAGAAATCAATCGACTATTCAATTTGTATGAAGAAATTCTGTCAGGCTCGTTAGATATGTATGAAT
The DNA here is from genome assembly GCA_031772095.1 of Zeugodacus tau. Taxonomy (NCBI): domain Eukaryota; kingdom Metazoa; phylum Arthropoda; class Insecta; order Diptera; family Tephritidae; genus Zeugodacus; species Zeugodacus tau. The sequence goes on along the minus strand of CM062650.1, from coordinate 29,325,674 downwards.
CATATTTTTTAAATGATCGATGTATGAATGTAATACTTGGATTAATGAAACTCAGAAAAAGTTGAATGGTTTTCAACAGCATACTATAAAATTCTTAATTTTCTGAAGGGACTTAACTATAAAATTGTATAAAATTTGAAGGATTTTCACCAGTAAAAACTGTTTATATATATATATAGGTTCATTAATACTTTATTACTATAGTGCTTTGAGGAATAAAGCCAATTAATGTATATCGAGGTTATCTATCGACAGACAGTTACATTTATTTCCTTTGACATTTGGATTGCTGGTTATCCCTCTATGAAATTCTGTAGCACTAAAAAAAACAAAAACCGAATTTTCAAAAAAACTCTTTAAACAAGGTCATTCCGAGTGACAGTATGATCAACAACCACTTTGCAATTTCTAGCTAGCCAGTGACAACATGCAGCAATACAAATTATATTAAGCAATACAAAAACAATATACCGTGAAAAATACTAGCACAATTATTTGACGATTTGTCCTCTAGAGCAAACAATTTATTCTAATATGTTGTTGTCACGTTTTTGGTTGTTTCGTATATTTGTGTGTTCGTTGTTGCTTTTTGGCAAATATGTATGTTTTTGTGTTTGGTTTGAAATGTGCAAATTTAGTTTAGTTAATTACCATTTCCTTATAAGCGAGTACTAAATAATCGACCAATTGAAAATGTGCGGCTTAAGCTAGGACGTATATTACTAACTTAGGTTTATAAAAATCTCAAACTTGAAAAAATACTGAAAGCAAAAACAAAAAAAGACACTATTTTACTTTACTAGGCATTTTGCAACAACCGCGGCATATTTTCTTTTAAATGAGCTTGTATTTGTATAACTATTTCAAGCTACATTTTACTCAGCTACTATTTTTTACTTTCGCCTACGAGTTTCGATGCAGTATGGTTATCTTAAAATTCATTTTCATCAATAGGTATCTGTGTAAATACAGAGAATCGTTAATTTTCTTTTGATTTTCTAACTTCAATAAACATGGAACATAAACAAAATCCAAATCATCTAAGTTATGACAGATAAAATATTGCGGTGTTTTTAAATACCTTCAGGGCAATTTTAATTCCGTTCAGCATGCTTTCCGCACTCCCCAGAAATTATAGAAATAATGATAGAAATAGAAATTGAGACAATTTTATTCTCAATTTTTGCTTCATAATTAAATTCTATACTGCCTATATTTTAACTACTGAAGTAATTATTTGTCACAATATTTCTAATTTCACTGAGATCTGGAAATAGGAGCTTCAAGGAAACTTTAGGCGAATGTAATATTGTTTTCGGAGTATTTCTCCAATTATTGAACAGTTATTTAATTTGAATGAGTTACAGGGTAATGATCTCTGGAAAGAAATGGTTTATTCAAAATAATAATCGCTATATATACCTGACCAAGATCTAATTGATAATATGTGGCGAACGGTGAAAATTGCTCTTAGATGCAAAAGTCAAAAATTTTTAGACATTGGAAACTAAATAACTAAATACTGTAAAATTTTATTATTTTTGTTGAACTGAATAATTTCGATGATAATGTCTCTATTTCATGCTCTTTACAGTCTTAAAATTTTAATATCACCTATCATATTATATCATTTTCTTTTAGCGTGAATAACTTTCACATATTTTTTCCATAATCACTAGTATAATTTGTCGTTAAATACAAGTTGTAATGATATTTTCAATAATAATCTGTTTCCAACAATCTGTCGATTTTGAAAGCAATATCTGGATCATTGTAAAGCGCTAAGCATATTAGCAACATCTGGACCATTGTAAAGCGCTAAGCACATTCCATCAAATTATGTTTACACTCGCGTAGCTTTTTCCTTTCTTTGTGGCGTGCGTCTCCTCTCCCGGCAGAGTTTGCTTGCCATACGGTGTAGCAATAAAAATCGTAATACATGAACCCCTTTTTTGAGAAATTTGCAAATATTCTTGTACTTACGTAAATACTTTAACGCATAAAAGTGTCAACAACGGAAGGTGTTGCAGCTGCACCGAAAATACTCGTATAGATCAATAATCTTTTGGCTGTCAGATATACATATATGAACTGTATATCTATAAATATGGGTGTATATTTATAATTTTTGAACGAAGTAGATTTTGCCGAAATTAACAGAGAAAAGTGACGACTTCAGTAATTTCACAAAAAAATACATGTTCTATAATACAAACGTTTGTAAGTTATATTATCATTGCTACTTGTCAAATTTTTATTTCTTCCTGCTTTTAACTGAACTCATTTCACTTATAGCCATGCTATGCTACTTTCATCCGCTTCCTGTTTTTCGCATCGTTTTCTCTTTCCGTTATTTCTTCCTCCTTTTCCTTCCTTTGTTATTTTACTGTGATCATCCATGCGTATTATATAACAAAATGTTGACAACAGTCGAATCAAAATTGATGGATGGGGCAGTATATAATACTGATGACTACACCAAAAGTGCATTTTCAAATTTGCTGCGATTTCATTTCACATGTGCAAATGTGTGAGTTAAGCAGAATATGTGGATATACTCAATAACAGCTTTTAAAATCTAAGTTAGAATTGATAGGTGTGTGTTGATTGAGCTTGCTTGTATATGTAGAATAAGAGCATGGAACAAAACTGGTCCTCTGCATTATATATTAAAACGATTATCGATTTTATTTATAATTATTACAAAATAACGCTATAGCTCAATGATGATAGGCAACTTTCTTTTAGTTCTAGCACTCATCTACACCAAAACTGCTCTATGTTTTCAGATATTTCAGTGATTTTGACCCACGACATAAATATTGATATTTTTGTTTTGAAAAAATTCTAAAATTTTTATATGAGGATTTTCATAGGTCAGATGTGTCTCCGCTCCTTTAGTTATACCTCAGTCAAATAATTATATATGCATGAACTTTTTGCAAAAAAAATTAAAGATTACAAAATTTCAAAATATTTCTGTGTATGCAGGTTTGTTATTATAAATGTATACGATATAAAAAATAAAAAATTAACAAATTTCAAAATATTTTTTAAACTATAAAATAAAATTGAAGTTTAGGCTAATGGTAAATATTTATATGTGCATTTTACTATTTTTACCAGTAAAGCCTATACATTTGAGTTTAACTGAAAGAAATGTTTATTTTAATAGTCAGTAGAATTGTCCTTATATTTTAAAACTAAATTAAGTCGCTTAATCAGAGAATTAACTACTGACTGTAGAATAGTTATGTAAATATTGGTAAATTCTTGCTTTATGGCTAATTGTCGCAAACTGCTTTCCGTTTTGGAAAACAGGAGCAGAGAGGTTCCCCCAGAGATCCTCAATAGGATTTAGGTTCGAACTCAATGCTGCACATTGTAATACCGGAATTTTCCGGTCGTTAAAGATGTTCTTCGTGTGGATTAAAGCGTTATCCTTTCGATATGTCCAGTTATATGCCATAAATATTGCCAGCAAATTTTATTAACTCGCTGTCCAAAAGATCTACATTGATATTAGCATTCATTTGAGTGAATATAAAACATGTAGATAGCTTTCCACAGCAGCAAAATGCAGCCCATGAAATCAAGGTACCGCTTCCAAAACATCGCTTGTAGTAGGACCGTCGTTCCTGGTGCGAATCTCTCCAATATTTCTTGCAATGACCTGGGCCGACCAAATTTAATTTTTTTTCGTCACTAAAGACTGTATTCTATCACTCACCGGCACAGAAGGTATTTATTTGCAAACCTCAAATGTGCTTTATTGTGTCTTTCTTTAGCGTTGGTTTAGGTGCCATGGAGGTGTGTTTCAGAAACTGATTTTTATGTATAATTGGAAAAATTATATTTATTGTGATTTTCTGTCTTAACTAGGTCCATATTTGATCGCTGCTTATCAAGTCCGCAACTACTAGCCGTCGAATAATCCTTTCGCACCGCTCATCAATGTTGTTTTTCGTTCGCTGCGTCACACTATACCATAATTAGTGGGGTTTTTAAGAAATTTTGAGATACAGTTGCGATGTCGCTTTGGTCTAGAGCCATTTTGAAACCGCTTTTATGCATTCCTATAATTATTACTTGTTCCTCGGCTGATAAACTTGTACCACGAGGCATTTTAGGCTTAAAGTTAAATAAATGTAATACAATTTTTAATAATTCATTAAGTTAATGCACCTACAATAATTTTGAAAACAAATTTTAGCAAAAAAAGTTTTTGCTGCGACACTATCAGTAAGAAAGATCCGCTAAACTGATTTTGCACATATAAATATTTACTATGCAATACCCAATTCACAAGCACATTCTTAATGTAAATGTACAACGAACGAGAAAAGTATGCAACAATTTTCGTTGCATAGTAACGGTAATATATCAACCTTTTATTCCACATTTACCGAAATCCAAAAAATAACAGTGAATAAGAAATATAAACAAAAGCCGAAATGCACATATAATTATTTGACTGGGGTACGTTTTTTGTCCTTTTAGAAATACTGAACTTTCTAGCATATTAAGTCCATGAGTTCGTATCTAATAATAGAAAAATGTGGTGATTATTGTGGTTCCCGAAATAAAACGCGTTAACTAGAATTAGTTTAATAATATATTTTAAGCGCCGATGCGCACGTAGTCGCTGCTAAGTTAAAAGGGACATAATTAGGCTTATGCACTAAGTTTTATACCAGCAGGTGCTCGCATAACTAACTGTTGCTTATTTATTAGTTATTTCCTTTTATGCTATGTTCGTGTCAGCATTCCTGGAAGTGCACATGAATTGCTGACTTACTGGAATGATGTTGCCAAATCGATAAATATAATATAAAGATTTATAGCAATTTAATATTGTAAGAGATTGTGGTTTGTGCCACAAAAAAATATTTCCTGAATTATTATTTAGAGTGTTCTCACTATTTCGGCAATAATTTAAATTCTATTTTTTTATCTATCACCTGTGGTTTCACTAATTAAATTAATTGATTTATTATGTGAAGCTCCACAAATACGTAGGTTAGTGTGGAAAAGGAACTTGACCAATAAAACAAAACTTACCGTGACGTGCTCGTGTGAAATGAAGAAGTGTGAAAAGAACGCCATTAAATTGGCTAGCGAGGTACAGTAACGAATACATAACAGTTAGTTAATGGAAAACTAACAACAACAACAAGAGCGATTAGGTATACTGCACATAAGGTGCAATCGCAAAGTGTGAACATTGTGCGAAATTGATGGGTTGAGTGGCGGTTTGCCGCACGATATACAGTGGATAAGCGATGAGAATGCATGGTAGTACATGCAAATTGGTACAGAAATATATTTAAAGGAGTGTGTACCATGTAAAGTCCATCAACCAATGAGGTGGAGAGTGGGGTATACACACATCAACATATGTATGTGTATCAACATGAGTTTGAGAATTTTTGTGTTTGTTGTTGTGAGTCAACATATAATGACAATAACGTGTTTACGACAAGCACTTACGACAAGTGACTCGCATTCACTAAAACACGGATAAGCACTGCAGTGGATAGCTCTTAAAGATTATACACATTTATCTCGAATATGTAAATAGCAAATGTCCGAATGCGAGAGACCGCATTCGTATGCAAGCATCTGCTGCAAAAGGCCAAAATCCCGTTTTATTCGTCCACACATGATTCTGCCTCAAAGCTGATAGTATAGCTATTAAAACTGCACTTAAATACTAAATGTCCTCATTAAACAAGTGCGCGTGTGTGGTGCTAGTTTCTGCAATTCATTGCTACTTCCATTTCCATCGCTCAAACTTTGTTAGCAGCCACTTAAATGCGATGCAGTTACACATTAAAGAGCGAAACTCGTCTGCGATGCTGCACTAAGCTCTTTATGCACAGCCAGAAAGAGAGCGTAATGAGAATACTGAATTGAGCTGAGAGGTACTCTGAAGTGTTGCAACGACTTGAATTTCTCGAACTATATTGCAGTGATGATATTTTGTGGCGATAATGCTAGGATAGTTTTTTAAGAAAACCGTGGTTCTCCCTTAAGTCGGTTCTGTGATTTTGTTCATAGTTACCTCGTTTCAACGACACAGCGTGTTCGAGTGTTTCTTCCATAGTCGCGTTTTCTAAACTGAAAGAACCAGAACTGTTATCTCAATAACGTTCCCAAAGTAAGGTAATGCTAACTAAGAATAAAAAAAATCAAATATTTGAGATGTTGTGACATTAAAGAGGAATCTCATTGACTTTGGCCCCTCTTTCTATATCATTTACTTCGAAGGGACTATTAGATAATGTTACTGTTTTTACGCTATGTACCTCAATTTGAACGCCTAATTCATGATATATTTCGCCGAGAGATCATCTATGATTATTTATCTAAAAGTAGGTTAAGGTCAATATTTCAACTATGGCCTCAGTCAACCTGTTTAAAATCCGGACAGAAATTAGGTGTCAAATAAAATAAGACTGCGGACAAAGGAAACCTTGCAATTATGTTCGAGTAACTCAAGACCCTCACTTTAGTCGGAAAATACCAAGAAAAAATACCAAACTCACAACTCACAGCAATCACAAACTTCGTTGGTTGATTACATTACCACCAACAACGATGCTGCTCGGCCAGCGTCTCCGCTGCACAAGCTTTTACAGGGCACTCTTGCTTTCGTGCTCTCAATCAAATAACAGAGAAAGAAAACAAGAAACGATGAGCAACGAGCTGTAACTGTAACATCTCACTTAATGTTATTTGTAGCAATAGCAACAACAATAACAATATACTCGCTGCTTCACGAAATTGCAAGCTTTTACAGCCTGAATGCTGCTTCGCCGGGTAAACACCATACAGAGAGGGAAATCACCTGCTGGTTGTTGCTGGTGCCACTGCTGCTACAAACGACTGACGAAGAGACCGGCCACCGGTGTGGGGTCTCGTGCTCTGAGGTCGTCAGCTGTGTCTGCAATGCCGCAGCAGCAGCAACAGCAATGCCAGCAACAGCAGATAGCAACGAATTTTTGCACACAGTCTCATGCAACGAGCGAGCTAAATAAACAAGCGCGCTGCCAAGTAGCCAGGCAGCTGGCGAGTTGGCCCAGCGTCAGAGTGTTTCTCGCTACAAACGAGTGTGGTTGTCTTGAAAATACGAAATTCACTGCGAGCGACGCTAGATGTGGTAACAAAAAACCAGCAAGAATTAGAAAAGAAAATAATAATGCAAAAAAAAAATTGTGAAACAAAAATCTTAAAGCAAAGGTGCACAAAGTGATGAAAATGAAAGATTGTTGACGAAGAATTGGCAAAATTCATAAGAAAGTGCAAAAATATTTATAAAAATTTTGTGGAAAATAATTTTGAAATTTTTAAGTTGAAAGATGTTTTAAACACAAGTTTTTCAGTTAAAGTGAAAATTTTTAATAGATTTTGTTGATTTACAACACATGTTTGCTGTTTTTGTGCTTTTTTCCAAAATCGTGTAGTTTGTGTTAAAAAGTAAGCAACAAGAAATGCCTTGAAGCTGCGCGAAAACTGCAGCAACGACGATGCATGAACATACAGACATCGTTGGAACAACAACAAGCGATGGCAAAAAATTAGCAACAGCCTTCACTAGCGTGCAGGCAAACACACACATTCACATGCAAATATGTTTTTTTCTATATAAACAGACAGCATTTACTACTTATGTGGAAGCATATATGTATGTACGTGTATGAACTGCCTAGTATGTGTCTGTGTATGCATGTAGTAAGCACTGAAAGGCCTGTCTGCACTTATTGTTGATTATCGCCAGCCATAAAACTATCAGCGCTATTATCGAGCTTGCAATTGTACACGTGAATAGCGAAATAAAAATTTAGAAAATTCAAAAAGAAAACAAACACGAAAACACTGGCGATTTGAGGCTCGTATGTGTATATTCGTGAATGTTTGCTTGTTTTGGCGGTGTGGAATTTCTGAAATTCGCGGTTGTTGTAGCATTTGCAATCCTTCATCGGCGTCTTTCCCAAGTATATATATGTAAGTGTGTGTACGCCCCTGAAGCACTTTGATTGTTCGTCTATTGTGTCAAATTTGCAAGTGAAGACATATATTATGCGCCAGCGGCGCTACAATATCTGCTACAACTCACTGCTAAATGCATTTCGTGCACACTCTAGTTGTAGGCCAGGGCGTATAATTAATATAAGTTTTCACCCGCCGCTGTTGGTTGCGCTGAATTTTCCTTAAGTTGTTGTTAATATGGGAGAATAAAAATGCATGTCCACCCTGCTTTTAGTAACTATTTGCTTGTTATTTCACTTTGCAATTTGGAATTTAACAACTTTTGTTTGTTTTTGGCAGTTTTATGGCCGAGAAGGATTATGTGTGCTGTGGAATTTCTTGAAATAATTTAATTTTGGATCATTTAGACGATGTAATTAAATAATAATATGGAGTGCATGAGAGCGTTACTATTATGAAGCATTCTCGTTTGGAGTTAATGTAATCGCAAAATATATAGAAATAAGTATTTTGCATAAATATAATAAAATTACTCAACTGCGTCTAAAAATATTTATAAGTTGGAAAAATATATAAAATAATAATAGTAGCTTTAAAATTGTAAATACATAAATAAAAAATAAAACGATTACAATTTTAGTAACTCCAAATCACCAAAAAAATTATTTTCATAGCTATCATATCTTGATTAAATATTGCTGAAGAGAAAACTTTAGTAAAATAGAAAAATATAGAAATTGTTATATTTTAAAAGAAAGGAAGAGCACTTAAAAACAGCATTAAGATATTATAAATTCGCTTCCAGATTAGCTTTTGTTATATAAGATTTTGAAAACAGAAATTGGTTGTTTTCACATAAGAACAACGTTTTGTGGGAACTCATATTTGCGCTCGTGGAAATTATTTAAACCAATCCATCAATGCGATGTTTGGCGAGGTAGGGTCGTTGGGAAAATGTTTCTATTACATACTATTATTATTATAAAAAAAATTTGTAAGAAAATATCGAACATGTCCATCCAAATAGATTTAGTCGATGAATATGAGTTATTGAGAACAATTGCAATCCTTTTAATGTTTATAAAATGATATTCAAGTCGATTTTCCTTTGTTTTAGTGTCGTTCTTTTATACTCTGTGACAGCGAAATACTATTAGTCTTCCCCAAAGATTCTGGAAAGTTGTAATTTTAAATTGGTTTTAATTGATTCGAACCCTTGTCGAACATTTATTCTTCTATTTCACATTATTGACATTGCAATTGTATAACAATTCAGGGCAATCAATTTAAAAATAATCGATTCGTGTTTAATCTTTCACCATCACCGTCATTAAAAACAACAGTCACATAATGCAAAATGGACAGAAGGAAACAGATTAAAAAACACATACATGAAGGGACAACTACAGAAGCTATAAAATTCCCGAGCCACAAATGCGCGTTAATTACCCTAATTTGACTTGTTTTACTGACTGCAAGTAAGCATAAGGCATCTGAGCATGAAGACCCTTACGACGACAAATCAAAATACAACAAAAAAGTAGAGAAATAAACAAACCAAAGTGAAAAACAGAAATGAACAGAAACTGGAAAACAAATTGAGATGCATGAACTATACACCCACACTGACACACCACAAAAGTAGTTTCGAAAAAAGTCTAACGGTTAAAACGAATAAATGAGAAGGCGAAAAAGCGCAACAGAGCAGAGATTGCAAGTGGTGGCAAACAAAAAGCGTTTTCAATTGTTTTAGTCACTCGTCAACACAATCTTCTTCGTTGCTGCGGTTGACAACGTTCAGACTTTCGTCGTTATTACTATTGTTATTGTGGCTGTTAGGCTAGGCATTACCATTGCCAGCTTGCTTACTATATACATACGCGCACTTGATTGCTCTTATGTGTGTGTGTGCTGTGGCAAGAATCAAGCTGTTTTCAATTGTTGTTGTTAATTTCGTTGACTCTGATATTTCATATCACGCTTTTGAGTCTGTTGCTATTCCGTTGACATTCGTCATAACACTTTGCAGCGCCTACAAATACGCCTCGGTTGAATTGAATGCTGAGCATTTTCACTGGAAATCTTCAAAATTTTCCCGAATTTCGCTGCGAGATTTTTGGTTGTGTTTGTGACTGTGCGGAGAGTAGTATTATGTGCTGAAATGTATGTTCTTTTGCAGTGTTTGAAATTCGCTGTCATCTAATTTGAATGTTCAATCGACCTTTTGGTTGTTGGTTTGTTTTAGTGTGAATGTCTGTGTTCTTAATTAAATACTTAATGAACTTAGTCAGAGGTCGTTAATGCGCTTATGTTTTGCGGTCCATAAAGTTCAACATATAATATAGATATAATGGAAAAGTGAGTGTTAAATTGGTAAATAAAAGTCATAGGATTTAAAAAAAAATAATCAATATTGATTGTAGTGGCAATTGTATTGAAAAATTCATTTGTTTTCTAGATACATATAACAAGTTCACAGTTTGCATATTATTTTAATTTTAATAGATAGATAGTCATTTTCGAGACTACTGGCTATATATAATGTATTAACCTTTGGGCTAATTTGTGAATTGAGGCCGAAGTTCAATATTCGATACACATAAACAGATAGTTTTGTTGGTACTGAGCTACTCATTTATTTGGGTTGTTGAATAATGGAATTTCTTTTTAGAATATAGTTTGTTTGGATACCAAAGGTTGTGCTACTAAAAAAACCAAATCTTCTAATTCGCTTCACACTACTTTATACTAAACACCTATTTCCTATGAATGCAAAACCCCAGTTATTGGAGATTAGTAATAGTGGAGAAGCATTCATTAAAAACATACAGGTTGTTCCAATAATATAATAATGTTCAAACAGGAGCTTCGTAAACTAGTGGTCGTTTAATTAGAGGCTGAAAAACATCTCTGAAAAAAACTAAGAAAAGAATCCTTATTTTATAGTCCCAAAAAAAATCGTAAAGTGTCAAAACTGCAACCAAATCAGACTAGACTTTCAAAACAGGCAGTCAAATATTTATGTTATCCTTGTCGAAATATTGCTACTGATTTTTTGTTAAACATTTTACAGATTGTCATCCATAACTGAAAAAACGGATTGGACTGTATTGAAATGCCCTGAAAGATAATGAGATCTCTAATTTACTACGAATTTGTATTATTAAAGTTTCAAGACTTAAACTAAGGCAGGTTTTCTATAATATTTTGGAGAATTGTTGATTAGTTAGTATTAATTCTAATTTTCTATAAGTTCACGTTTTTGCTTTGCAACATTTTATTTTGAATCCCTATTTTTTAATGAGGTTTTGGTCTACTGCTAAAGCTTTATAAAAAAGATTTGCTTTGTTGTTTTGTATATATTTGAGGAGTTCATATATGCTTGCATGCAAAAATGTTCAAAGCCGGCAAAATCGACTTTACTTCAGAAACGAGTACTTTGTTGAAACTTCAATAAAATAAATACTTAAATTACTTTAAAGTTGTGTGAAAGCTATAAGAAATATTGTTTATGACTGCAATGCTCACATCAACGGTTGTATTAGCAGCTTAACATCCAGTATATTCCTGTACAAAGGCGGCTTCTTGCCTTCATGGTTGCAAAGTTTACGCGTCATCAATGTCCTTGCAGGCGAACTCTGTGTCTTTTCCTCTATGCCAATGTCATTTCATAAACTTACGCACATACATGCATACACATGTCTGTATATGGAGATATAAGTGGGGCAAATGCGGGTATGTCTCAACATGTAACCGAAGCCGATAGTCCAGCTCAGTTCAATTGCTAATGAAACTTGCAAGCGTTTCGCCGACGATTTAACAACAGAAAATTGAACTTTGAAACAAAATGGAAAGGATTTAAGAAAAGTACAAAAAAAGTAAAAAGTAAAGTAAGTAAAGTATGAAAATGGTAAAAATCAAAATGTGTGAGGCGGAGAAGCGGTAAAAAGTAGGAAAACTAAAATTGCATAAGTTTTACAGTTATTTTCTTAGGATTTCGATTCGATTTTATTGGTATATGTATGCCAAACGGCAGATTTATGTGTGTGTGAGTGTGGAGGCTGCGGCTCCGATTGCACATCGATGCTGTCGTCTCTGCCACTCGAACCCCCTCCCTTACTCGTAGCATTTGCGCAAGGGGCGGGTGGGTGTGTGTGTTTGAATTGGCCGACTAGTGAGGTGTTGTTGTTGTGCGAAAGGACTCGGTTGCAAGAGTACGGGAGAGCGCATTATTGCCGCAAGGATATGCTGGCGATGATGATACGAACCATAGTTGTGGCCTAAACGTTAAGACCAGCACATATACACAATAACATACGCAACGCATAACGGTCATGTGTGCGTCCAAACGTGACTGAAACTGACAGAAAATAAATAAATAAAATAAGTTCGCTCGCATGCGGTGCATTGTGCGCGTGCAGGAAAGATTCACTATAAATCAGCTGATTTTCGAAAACAGAAATAAAGTATGGCCGTTTGCTACAACCAAATGGAAATCAAATAAAATGCTACATTTATGTGCGAAATGCAATTCTACTTGATTTGTGGCAATGTACAACCACAAATCTATAATTGAAATGAGCAAGTGTCGGATATAAAGAATAATGATATTTCATACACAATTTCAATGCATTTGCAGGTGCAGCCGCCACAGCTATGTTTATGGAAAAATTGTTTGAAATCTGAAATTCTTCGAACAAAAATAAAATAATTGAATAAATAAATGAAATAATAAGTGTAATTCAAACATATCCTTCAAATGTATTCATTAATATTAAATAGACCATAAAAGGAAAGAAATTAAAATTCATAATATTCAAATATTTGAAAATAATAATGCCTAAAATTTAATTGGAAGTAGTGAATTATCATAAAAGTGGTTCTTAGCAAGTTTTATTGATTTGTGAAAAAGTGGTGGATATAATTTACTAAATTCTGAAAACAGAAAATATCATGCAAATATACTAGATATTTTGAGCTAAATTGTATTCAAATTAACAACGGTTTATAAAAAGAAAACTAAAAGTATTTGAAAAGAAATATAAAAATTAAAATTAATGCTTAAAATTTACTTAAATAATCTTTAGAGAAAATTAAGACACAATTTGTTAAAATTCTAGACTAAAAAAGATTAATTCAACAAAAACGAGTGTTAGAGCAAATACGTAAGTATAATAAGAATATATAGAGTTTTAATACAATTAAAGAAACATTAAAATATTTAATAGTGTTCAAAAAAAAAAAAATAACAAAAAATGAAGAATAACGTGTAAGAAAAAACTACAACAAAAAAGTAAAATTGCTGATTTAATTATTTAAAAATGGTGTTAAAATTTCAAATAAAATACACCACACTTCAATAATTAATTCTAAACAAAATCATATACAGAATATAATAGAAATTAAAATTGAAGATTAATAAAAACTAATATAATAATAGCATAAAAATAAATTAAAAAACAAAATAATTACATATATGGGGCATTCTCTGGAAAAAAAGCCACTTGAAAAAAAAAGTTCTTTATTTTCTTTGGCAATTATATATCTTATAGTACATGTAAAACCTAAAATAAAACATATGGTTTTAGGTCTGTGTAACGCGGGGTTGCCATATTATAAGGAGCCAAAGTTTTTTGTAAAAAAATGTTCGAACAGCCATAACTTTAAAACTAATGAACAGATTTTAAAACACCATGTGACTTTTTTGTGCAGAATTTCTCAAACTTTGAAACTGTATATCGTAAAAATTTTTAAAATTAATATTTCATAGCAAAAAATGAAAAAAAATTTTTTTTGGGAATTTTTAACAACTTATGCCCCCTTCGATTTTTTTCGAAAATATCTTAAAATGTTCCTTATTTCATCACCTTTTTACCCCCCAAAGGGAATTTTGGGACAGCAATATTTGTATGAGCTACAAATAAAAAACCAACTCAGAACATGATGAGAAATCATTGATTTATGCACTATTATTATCAGAATTTAGCGTAACCCAGGATTAACGACGTGGACGTAGCAGACATTTAATCCCTTTTTGTTTTTTTAATATTTTTTTTAATTTTTTTGTATTTTTCAAATTTTTTAAATTTTTTTTGTTTGTTTTTGTTTTTTATTGAAAATTATCACGTACTTGAATCTAATCTACGTAATAATAAAAAAAAACGCAAAAACCAAAAAAAACAAACAAAAAAAATTAAAAATTTGAAAAATACAAAAAAATTAAAAAAAAAATTAAAAAATAAAAAAAAAAATAATAATAATAATGTCTGCTACGTCCACGTCGTTAATCCTGGGTTACGCTAAATTCTGATAATAATATTGCATAAATCAATGATTTTTCATCATGTTCTGAGTTGGTTTTTTATTTGTAGCTCATACAAATATTGCTGTCCCAAAATTCCCTTTGGGGGGTAAAAAGGTGATGAAATAAGGAACATTTTAAGATATTTTCGAAAAAAATCGAAGGGGGCATAAGTTGTTAAAAATTCCCAAAAAAATTTTTTTTTTATTTTTTGCTATGAAATATTAATTTTAAAAATTTTTACGATACACAGTTTCAAAGTTTGAGAAATTCTGTACAAAAAAGTCACATGGTGTTTTAAAATCTGTTCATTAGTTTTAAAGTTATGGCGGTTCGAACATTTTTTTACAAAAAACTTTGGCCCCTTATAATATGGCAACCCCGCGTTACACAGACCTAAAACCATATGTTTTATTTTAGGTTTTACATGTACTATAAGATATATAATTGCCAAAGAAAATAAAGAACTTTTTTTTTCAAGTGGCTTTTTTTCCAGAGAATGCCCCATATGTTAAAATTCAAGAAAAAATTCATTCAAAAATTTGATTAATATTATTAAAAAAATAAAATTCATTAAAAGGTTGGTAAATCGTAGTTCATTAAAAGTTTTTTTTTTTCAAAGTTATTGTGAAAGAAGTTAAAAATATTGTAATATCTAAATATTCAAAAATAGTTTTACATTAACAACAAAAAAAGTTTACTAAATATATTTATAGAAAATCGAAACTGATTATTAAAATGTTTAAAAAAATTAAGTTGGATAAAAAATGATAAAATAAATAAGAAGCTTAAAAGACAATTAAAAGCAAATAATAGTGAAAAGAGAAACAAATAAATTTAGTTTAAAAACAAAAGAATAAATACTAATAATTGTATTTCCATTAAAACAGCGAATAAAAAATCGTTAAAATTTAATATAAAAAAATAATTAAACTAAATTTAAAATTTAGCCATACTTTAACACAAATTTTGGAAAATTAAAAAATATTACAAATTTGCTAGCAAAATAGCTAAAACACAACTATAACCAAAGCATATCCATTGGAGAATTAAACAAAACTATTTGCTGTTTTCTAAATATTCCCAACTAATCCAAAAAGAGCAATGAATATATATCAGAAGGCAATAATTGAGTAAATCCACTGAAAAAGCTATAAAATATTCTTAAATATTCGCACACAAATTTAAAATATAGCAAATAACACATGTGAAAATAAGTGTATAAGCACCAACAAGTTTTAAAATCGTAATTAGTAGGTTCTCGACCCAAAACATAACATCCAAAAGTGCACAAAAATATACACACACAACAACAAACCAAACGTAACGAATTAACAATTAGTAATTGTTGAAACCAAACAAACAGACATCATTCTAACAACAACTAATAAACCACTCTAATTGCTCTAGCCGGTCGTTGGTACATGGAGCCGCCACAAAAACGCCGACAGCAACAACAGTTATAGTTGACTTACAACTTTCGAATATTAACGGTGTCGAACATCACAGTTGTCAACACTAGCATTACATGTCGAACATTGTTGTTGATTTTGTTCGTCGTTAGGCTTGATGATGGCAATTTAGACATTCCGCCACCTCGAGCACAACAACAATACCCACCAACTAATAAATGGGTCCGTCGTTAATGATCACAGCATCGTCACTGACCTGAAAATATATTTAATAAACGAAACTAAAAGGCGAAAAATAAAAAGTTCAACGTAATAGCAAATACCAAATGAAATGTTGTTCGTAGTATAACAACAACAATAACAAATTCAGCAATACAACTGCAGTCAAGGGAATAATCCATCTATTTTGTATGGAACAAAGGAATTCATCGTTGTGCATGAGTAAACATCAGTAGAAGCTAATCACATCACATAAACACCAAGGAAAAATCATTTGCTGGTAAGTAAAAGAAACCATAGAAAGAGAGAGGGAGAGAGTAGACAAGAAACACTAACTAATTGATGAGGAGTTTTTGTCTGCCGAAACCCAAAATGTGCGCCCTAATTATCTTTTGGGAATATCTGTATATCCTTTTAATTGAATATGTGTATACTTTGTAGGAATTTATGCCTTAAAGTTAAGAATGTTATTCCAAAAGATATTAAGTACATATGTATTAAAGTAAAGATAATACAATTCAAGGTATTGAAACAATTTCGAAAGTTATCAACGAGCACAAAGCCCATAGATATAAACTCATCTCCCTGAATACGGGCATGTATTTTCTGTTGGGAATACTTACATAAATGTACTGAAAGTGTTTTCGCACCACATCCACATTAGTAACCGTTGTTTACTCATTGTGCTCAATGTATTAAATTAAGTTGTGTTGCGGTTTCTCTCCTATTTCGCTGTTGCTTCATATAAGAAATGTTGTAGAATTTTCGCCATTTCATGTAAATCCCGGGAATTAACTCAACCACAATGTCAATAACAATTGTGAGCATGTGGGTGCTAACTCGGAATCACACAAGTTGAATTAAATACCTTGAAGGATGCGATTTTACGTATTGAATTATTTACTTTCTTTTCCTCTTTTTAAGTCCGATGTAAAATAAAAAAGTCTAACGCATTCAATGTTGTTTTACCTATTATGATCGGTTAATAAAACCGTTTACCACCAATTCTTCAGATAACTACATAGTTTCTGCTTCTTAGGTAAACTAATCGTAAATACCGACATGAAATATTCCAAAAGGCCTTTAATATTTTGCATAATCTTTCTATGAAATACATCCATTATTCTTTATTTTTTATTTAAAGGTTGCTTTATCTGTGAACAATACTAAATAAAATGACTGTCAGGCACTGTTTGAAAAACTATATATTGCTATCATGCTGTGAAACTACATTTGCAGATAAAATTAAATTGAATTTCCGACAGCGAACATAAAAGGAATAAAAAACAGAATGGCTGACGTTCCTAATTGAAATGTTATCGGTAAATAGATAAATATTGCTATTAATAGTTATTATGTGCAAGGAAAATGCGCTGCGAGACATTAATATGGCCATAAAATTGTTAATTTGTTAAATAAATAATGAAAATTATTTTTATATCTCTTTATGTGTGGAATTATTTTTTCCTCTGAAGGCCGGTTTAACGAAGCATTTTCTGAACAGTTTTTTGAATAAGTTATGTATATACATATTTGTTGGTTCATAGGAATTTTAAAATGAATTCTGATTTATACAACCTCAAAATGTCTACTATCATATTCGAAGCACTTTTAGTGAGTCAGTAAAGATACATAGTTTTTAGAAATTGAACAACTAATTATTCTCAATTTATCATACAATCTATTAATTAACTAATTGCCTAATTAACTATGCTATTGACATTGCATTAATGCAAATTTCCTAAGGCAACTCTGTGAAGTGCCGAGAAGACAGACAATGTCGAGTGCTTAATGAGAAAATTATATTCTATTAAATAAATACTTCTGTTATGAGTAAACAGAATTCGATCCAAATTATCATATACATATATTTAATTGTTCAATCAATATTGAGTATATATGAATACAACAAAGAATCAACTCATTTATATCATAACTGCCTCAGCTAATTGATCTGTTTCTTTTTCGAATAATTAGTGTGTACTGCTAATGATCTCTCCTTGGATGTCTTATAACGTTGCAGCACATGAGACGAAAAATCGTCTACATCGTCCATTGATAACATGTAGTTGAGATGTGTTCACGAGAAACAGTTGTATATTCTTATTTCCTAACCACTTACTGACTAATTTTTCCATTTTCAGATTATTCGTTTAATTTTTTTCAAAGCTATTAATGTAATGAAATGAAATTTCAATATATTTTAAATAGGGTTGTTAGCATTAAAATTAAATAAAATATCAAAGAATTGGCTTACAATTTTTAAAAGCTTTTCTAACATCTAAACGATCGAAAACTTGACAAAACCGGCAACTTTGAATAATAATATATAAATGTCTGTTGGAAAAATGAAATAAATAAAATAAAATAATATTGCAAAGGTTTTTTTTTTTTTGTTTGTAGGGACACCAAAACAAACGAATAAATGGAAAGTTTCAAACTATAAATTTCCGTCTCTCTCCCTATCTCTACAGCCAGAGCTGGGTGTTATGTACAGTTTATGTGGCATCTGCCAAAAATATGTGAATTTTGCCTAAACAAAAATAAATAGAAAATAAACATTCCAATAAAACTTTCAAAGACAAGAGACATTCAAAACTGTTGCCCAATTTTTCCTGCTGCTGCCAATCCTGCGCCTTCTTTGTCAACTTTATACAACAATAATACTCGCACTACATAAATACATTTTGACTACATAGTTGACTGGCCAAATGCCAATTGTTTGCGTGTCTAAAATGTGAAATTAATATTTGAAGTTTATTGAAAAGGCATTCAAGCATATTTCAAGGCAAGTTGAAACACTCACACGTCACACTCGCCGCATTACTCCTCTGCACCATGCGGGGGGTTCCATTTATAATCGACGAAAATTAAAACTTATCCTGTGGCATTGGAGCAAAACTTTGCATGGTGCCAGTTTGAGAAGTGGCAAAAAGTTTTCGCACACTAAGGCTTTGAGGGCAAGAGCAGCCATATTGAAGGTCAGCATGGGGCTGTTCGTACGAAATTGGCACAAACTTAAGTATACAAAAACTGAAATGCTGCTGGAATTTTCCCTAATAAATATTTGTAATTGTAGGTCCTTATTTTACGCTGTAAAATATTTGCTTCTATTGTAAGTCGTAATGTTTCATTCAAAAATTCGCTTTTAATTTGATTTACATGCGTGTTTAGCGCATTAAGATTTCGGAGAAATTATTGTTACGAGTCGTAAAGTTCCCAGAAGCTTGTGAAGCATTAAGTGCTGAGTTGAGTCTAGTGGCTGGGGGTGTATTCCACCTAAAACTGGTAAAGTTTTCTCCAGATGGGGACATAAATGGTTTATATTTTGCTTGTTATGATTGAAATTATTTTGGTTGCTGCAGAGTTGCGTATATTTAAAAATGAGAAATATTATAACTGATTGATAACGTTAAATAACTTGGGGTATATATACGGGTATATATATATATATACGAATTCGCTAGTAATAGGTTAAATTAGGTTAGGTTGTAAGGCTGACAGTTCTTTGTGAAGTTTGTAATGTAAAACTTTTGACATCAAATCAATTAACGTCATCGGTGCTTTATTTATATATAAATTTTAACACAATTAATTATTGAGCTGCTTAATTGTATCCAATTAATTCTGTACACCGTCTGTCCTAATGGTATTATATTAATTTCTTTGGCATGAAGCTGTTAATTAAAGCTGCAATTTATTTGTAATTGCCAATTTCAAAGCGATCGTCCGTCATTAGACAATCAAGGTGTGACCATCCAACAACCAAAAATCACCGGCCTCCCCTCTCTATATGCGCATAATAGTTTAAATTGCTTTTACCCTACAAATAATGGCTATTTCTTCTTCTTCTTTTTGTGTGCACCGTTTTGCTTAACCGACAGCTGTCAGTTTGTCTTGACACTTTTGTTTGCTCAGAAAAAGCAACAAAAATCGTATTAGGGTCTCCTTATATTTATTTCATATAATTGTGTAGCTTGTAATCGACATTGCTTACCATTACTGAAATACATTACAGTTGCGTTAAAATATCTTTCTGACTTTGTTGAAGTATCTTCTGCAACCAATCAATTCAATCAAAATGTTTTTAATCCAATTCCCTCCACAAAGAAACAGTGCAATATGCAATCGAATAAAATATGATTTCGATTTATTTTAGTTGCACGATTGTTCGCATGTATGAAAGCTAGCGGTTGTTGTATGAAATGCTTATGAAATTATTTCTGTACTTTGCATGCAAACAGAATATGCAAATCCCTTTGCAAAGTTTTCGAGCTGAAGAGAATCATATAAAATGAAATATAATGCAACACAATACATTTTTACATTCACAAAGGGCACAAAAAGGGAAATGCTTGCATAAAGCAAATGCTGATTATACAAATCTCCACAGTCATATGTACATGTATGTAGTTTCGCCATATATTCACTGATAGATGCCACGGATAAGCGGGAGACATGGATACATGTTGGCAGTGTTTACGCAGTTGGTGTGTATAAATGTTGACCCTATAGGAAAAACGCCAGCCGGTCGGAAATGTTACCCGTTTGGAGCAAGAACTATTTCGCCACTTTTGTATCAGTTAGTGTTAATCGCTAGGAGGTATCCAAAGTGTAGTGCTTTAATAATTGTTCTATGAATCGTTTTTCGGTCAACGTAACCGAAATCGAGGAAGATTCTTATTCGAATAAGGATTTCGTTCCCACTTCCGTCGGAATCTATCCAGATAAACATATATTGTGGGAGAGTCTCTCCGACCTCAAGCCGATAATAAATCCAAAAGTATTTAGGCAACTTTGAAATTATTCTGTTTGCAATCAACTTGCCTTAGCCTGCAGGGAAGCATCAAATTAGTCAGGTAGGATACCATAGTACAATTAAAAATTCCCGTCTTTGATCGAAATAGGCAGAAAAACCAATTATAGAAAAAGTTCTAATAAGGTATAACAGTTTCAGTTGATTCTCTTGAATTTGACTCTTGAAGCAAATATACGGGATTTTGTTTAATAGTTTGGGGGTTTGAGCTGACCTGAAGTAGATTAAAAAAAAAATATTTAATAATGTTACTTTGTAGGACATTGTTTTCCGATTTAGTATTTCAAAATACTAGAGTTTCGATAAAATATGTTTCCCGATTCCTGCAGGGATCAATAAAATATATACATAAACAAGTATATGGGTATCCTATGACAATCAAGCAACAAGGACACATGCTGGTGCGTCAATAATGCAGCTTCTGCAGTTGGTTGTCACAGCTGCATTGAGGACCGTCTGTTCGTTTGCGGCAGCTGTGAACCTACAATTTAGTGTAATGTTGAAATAGTTGCTCATTGCAATGGCAACGGAAACTAAAAGCAAGGAAATGAAAAGAGCGCCACATATATATAACATAACAATCGCGTTCGTACATATATGTATATTCGTGTTAGTCACTTCGCGCATATAAGTTCGCTTATCGCTCATTTGTAGCGACATGAGCAAAGTGTCTATTGTTTGCACAGCTCACAGCTGTGGTTTGCTTTTTTCTTTCTTTCCTCAATAGATATAAAACTTTATACAATTGCAATAAATTGCATTTGCACAAACTATCCCATACAAACAACTATCGCATAATTATGTATATTTTTCAGCATAGAAACCCCTTTTTTAATTTGTTTCCCTGCTCACTTTGTGTTCTGGCTTGTTGCGCGCGACAGACAATTTAACAAGTTGCAGCTCAGATAAGCAAACCAACTCAATGCTGCGAGGAATAATGTGTGAGTTACGCCTTGGGTTTATACAATGGTAATGTGAGAATTCTATGACAGCATGTCAGCCACTGAGGCACTGACATACATATGTGTAAAGGTTTTTTATGTATGTGTCTGTTTGAGCAACCACTTCTACGGGGAAAACGCGCTTGTCAACAACGGCGATAAAAACAAATACAAACGTAATAAAAATACGAAATGGCATTGGTAGATGCGTCGGAAATGTATGCGTACAGACAAATACATATATAAATGTATAAAGAACAAAATGCAATCACACACTCGCAACGGAAGCTTAAGCATATGTGTACAAGCCTGTTAAGGTTGTTAGTGGAAGCGATCATCATCATTTTCTTGTTGCTCAAGTCAAAAGTGCGCAAAATATAAACAAAAAAAAATTGAGCTCAACAGTTTTAAGCGAAAATTTTCTGAATGACACGAATTACTCGAAATTGCTAGTAAACCGGAAGTACTGCACATATTTTTGTTTTTGTTATAATATTCTTGAGTTTTAATATAACATTTGAACACCGCTATTTAACGAGATTAAATTTTTAAATTATTTATTTTATATTTTTGTTTTCCGAATCTCTTTGCTACGCTGTTTATAGCGAAAGATTTACTATACAAAATTATAATTTACTAGCAGACCCGGCCACACGTTCTGTGGCTAAGTTATACAATCAATCTTGGCTTCGATGACGATACAAAGTTCATTACAAAGTCGAGGTTGATTTATGTTATACAGCAAGATGACAACTGATGCTACTTTTAAATGTAAAATTAAGTGGTCATAATCCAAGCAATTCCAATGATTATAAAAATCCCTTGGGATTGTTGGCTACGCCATCCTAATTTGTATCTGTGTCAGCTCTCCTGTAACGAAATTCTAAATTGTCGCTTTGACATCGACGACATCTTTGTTTTTTGCGACCAATATAGGTCGTTCACTCAGCCAATTATGGGTATTATATTGTTGTTTTATGCCCGGAAAGGGACAGAAGAGACAGAAATCTGTTTGAAATGTTATTAATCCATCGAGGTGTCAACTGTGATCTTACCAATTCCAATATCTAGCAACTGCTTCTACAATTGCAGTTTGATCTTGTTGCAAAAACACTTGTATGTATAAATAAGCGATTTTTTATGTGCCGTACTTCCCAAATTATCAACTTGCATATCTGGAGAATCTTCGCTATAGCGCTATTTTTGGCGATTTTGCAAACTGGTGTTTCGTTGATTTGCAATTTAGGAGTAATTTCAATGTCGAATGTTCAGTTTGTGTTCCTACTAACAGGTTGCCAAGTTACCCCTATTCCCGTTATGCTTTGATGGTGAAAATGAGTGAAATCGGTTCAGGAATTACCACGGTCCTCATATACAATATATGATTATTTTCCTTATTCTATTATTCTTTATGAATATATGGGTCAGTATTGTATGTTATCTTAATAAAATTACATCAATAAATTCCGAGAGTATAAAATGTTCGGTTGCACCCAAAGTACTATCTATCCCCTAACTAAATTTCATCAAAATCCGTTCAGCCGTTTAGGCATGATAGAGCAAAAGTCCCAACAAAAACGACTAAAAATCACTAACTCAATTTAGTTATCTGCCTACTACCTACCCCCTAAGAACGATGGCGTGATTATTTATAGCCTATGACCATTTCTAGGTTATCATCTATCACCATACCAAATTTCATCAAAATCCGTTCAGCCGTTTAGGCGTGAAAGAGTAACAGACAGACAGAGTTACTTTCGCATTTATAATATTAATATGGATTATTTTAACTCTGGAACAAATGAGAAAATGGAAAAGCACACCAGTTTTGGGAGAAAAGTGTATTAGAGACGACGTGTCGTATACGTAACATGTTCGAAGCACAAACCAGTGAACCGTGAACGATTTGAGTGAGAGAATTCTCAATATCTAATTCTTAAAATTCCACTCCTCTTTTAATTCTTGTTAAATGCTCGGACTTAAATATACATATAATTGAAATTTGGAATCACAATTGGTAGAGAATCACTTCTGGATCCTTCCAGTTACGAGACTACAGTCAACCTGTATATCAACTTGTAAAAAAAATATTTACAAGCAACCAAAATTTCATATATTTCCTTGATTTCTCGGAAGGTGATTTGTTGGTGCCCCAAAGCATGTTATTCAAACAATTATGGATTTCATGATAATTTAATTGTTAAAGATTTGCTGTCAAGGCATTTAATTTTAATTTCAATTGCGACCAAGATGCTCTTACGTAGGCTTCCAATGACGTCAACACCTCCACGCATAAGTGCTTATGCAACTGGGTTGTTACATAATGAACAAAAGTTGTTTTCCAAGTGTACTTCTACGGATCTCGATGTATACAGTCGCTAGTCAACAGTTAATTACCCACAAGTGTGCAAGCAGATCTAAGAAATATGAGGTAAATGTTTGATGTCGACGCCACTTATTAGTCACTCGTAGGCAATTGTTCTCACAGATGCGAGGGCTGATTAACGAAGTGTGTAACGCTCGTCCTTGTACTATTTTAATTAATTATGTCCAACATAAATGGGCTGCTGCGAGAGTTGGTCCAGTTATATTTCTTGAAAACCCACACGTTAGTTTATAAACTGAGTACATTTACATATATATATATGTATATATCCACTTTAAAATATGTAGCATATCATACAAATTTTTTACACAAGAGCTAATTGATCAATAAACCGGCCTCTGCTCGATTAAAACGCTGATTAAGATCGATTTACCATCCAAATTAAAAATCTACATTATTTTTGATTGCATTTTAATCGACTGGTTAATGAAATGCAAATCTGCGACAAAGACGGTATTTGTTATTATATATACGTTCTTTGTCTGCTCTATTTTTTGATAAAATTGCATTATTACTACTCGACGGTAGATGTTGCTGCTAAAAAATAGCAATCATCTGATGAAACTTACCAACTTCTTATGAAAAGCAAAAGCAAAAATGTATAACAGCTGATCGGTTATCGAGTAGTCGGCAGTGTGAAGGCCAAAAAACGGTTTCTCAATCAAATTTTTGATTGATCAATTAATTTGGCTGTGTAAAAACGCTAATAGGAATCTAGGAATGATTGCTGAAAAAGTAATTAAAATTTGTATTTTCTTTCATAATTTTGTTTATCTTAATAAAATAATTAATGTAAGCATATTTTTCTCTTTATATTTGTTATCCACTTTTTCCCAACTCTTCACTTTCTTTACCTCCCAATAATCTCAGAAGTTCAGACTAAACTCCAGCATCATTGGTAATTTGGCGTTCTTATATGTTCATAATGAAGTTGCTAGAGTCTCTTGAGCTTAATAATATATGTAATTTAACGAAGGCCATAAGATTATTGAAGCTGCCATGGTAATGAAATTTTTGTCAAATTTATTCTCTTAAATGATTTAAAAGCTACGTCAAGCAGCTTGGATCCTTATAACTCACTAACTTACGAAAAGAGCTAACAATCTCTAATTCTATTGAACAAATGAAGACCACATATTGTCACATAGGTTAATGAACATAATTTGCTTATATAACCGGTACATTGTTATTTAGTTCTCATGAGAATAGAAAAACTATAATGCTAGAAAATGTCCACTCCATTTTTTGGCTTACATTAAAGTTGTATGACAGCCCTACCTAGAATAGTTTACTAATAATAAGTTCCTACATTTAAACCTAAAATAATATATCGCGAATAAATAAAATCAACACTAGTGGCTCATGATTTTCGCATTGCATCAGTGTTATGCTCAATTAAGTGACGTTTTCTCGAATAAATAGCACAAATATGCTTTATTGCTCATAAATCCCAGTTTTTTTATATACATTTTATCAAGAATTTCTCACTTTTTAACTCCAATAGTGACTGAGAGACAAGTTGTTCTTAGTAAATGGGTTGGATACTAACTCAAGTGCACAGGTACAAACTTATCAGGCTTATATGAAGGAGATCCTGAGTTTACATGTTAAAAAACATGTATGAGTGTAAAAATGTTAGGTCCTGATTATTTACAAACATTTATCAATGTCAGCAGAATTGTTGAAAAATAGAAAACAAAGTCACCAAAACGCACATTTCGACTCAATAAAAGTAGTCTGAAAAGGAATTAATGTTCTTAAGTCTAGTTTCACGGATGGCAGCAGCGTAGCTTGGGCGAGTGTCGTTAATCATCCGTTAAGAACACTGTCGCGCGAAAAGTTCAAATGACAAAGTAAATCGTTGTAAGTGTGTGTGTTTGTGCAAGTATGTGTCGGTATATGTACGTGTGTGTAAAAGGGACACTTGAATGCACATCAGCCACTGAGATTACAATCATTTTATGCTTCCGTCAGCTGCGACATGTGAGTACGTAAGTTTCCTGAGAGCATTTCAAAAATTTTGTGCTAAAGTAGCAAGCAGAAGCAAAATATCAAATAGAAGTCTTAATTTCCAAAGAAAATTGGGACTCGTTCTTTTGTTTCTGTAGTCAATTGCTTCGAAGAAATTGTATCATGACTCGTCTTGATTAAGTATGATGCGAATGATACAATTCTCATTATGATGAGGGGCAAAGCATCATTTCACTTTGTCAAGAGAGTACTCTATTTGAAATAACTTTATTATGGATGTATTTGCATATAATTATTTAAGAATTACACCACAGTTAAAAAACGAAATAAACAATATTCTACCGGTATATCTTAAAAATTAATTAAATAATTCGTATTTTCTTAAAAATATAAAACAAAAATAAACCAAAATTAAAAAAGATATAATAATTTTATTCCATAATATACACAACGGGAATCAAATTGTATATGTAAACGCATATATGTAACTGAAAACTTCCAATATCTCAGCCTGAAAGTTTTCTAGTAAAGAAAAAAAGCTCGAAAAGACATATAATCTGCGGGAAATGTAGCAAATGTGAAAAGTTGTATTTTTCTTCTTGATCCAAAAATCGTCTTGATCATCGGTAAGTGGATTTATTTTACTTCCGTTTGCAGTGCCTATAATTCACTTTTCCATTAACATTGTGCACTCCTTCCCATTTACATCCACCTTTTTATTATTCAGAAACGCTCGTGAATAGTTTGCTGACAATTTAAGCGCACTTAATATGCAAATCATGCCGAGACAATGGTACTTATAAATATAATATCTTTAGTAACTTATTGGCATATACACACACTACACACAATTAAGTAGGTCCTAGAAATAGATTACAAGCAGATTACTTTCCCGTTTGAGAATCATGTACTTATGTGCAAATTCATGATTGCTCAATCAATTCCAGCTCAACAATATGCCCTGTTTCATTTGCCATTTGCAGTACGAACTATTATTCTGCATTAAAATTCTAACCACTCACATACACACGCACATAAGTAGTTAGCAAGTAATTGTATGTCAGCCACACTCAACATATATGCATGTGTGTGTGTGCTTTTGTCTTCAGTCAATATTGGCACCACTCAATATTAGTCATATTAAGCACTAAGCACACCAAACGACCGAATGGCTGTCAATTGCAAACACCCAATGTAGGTTATAAATTGCAGAAGCTTGTCACGAAGTCCTTGGTTGTAGGCCTCCTCCTTTGTTGATAGCTGCTATGACTACGTATGCCATGAAAAGTTATGTTTGTACGAAATATCTGCGGGGCAATAATTAAGGTTATCACTTCATTAAGTTAAGGATTGCGTATATGCAAAGCAAATCTTCAGTTATATATAGTAACCCCCTTTCGTACATTCTTCATTTGATATGTAGATAGCTTGATATGGTAGAAATATGTATTCACTGTTTCATATATTTAAAATTTCCAAGAAGGAAAGTTGAAATATAAATTGACAAAGTGAACAATTGAATTTCCGATATTGATAGCTGTCAAACTAACTGTCAGAGTAAACAAATGTGTTTGACACTAAAGTTCATTATACCTTCTATGTAATGACTTTTGTCGGTTCATTTGAAAATCTGGGAAAATTATTTCTAAAACTGGTCTGAGCAAAATAACAATAAAAAATTTTAAAAAGTATTAAATAAGGAAAAATACTGTACTTTAACATCATCAAACACTACTATAAAGATTCGCCTTACTTAGCCTCTTCTTTTTCTTTCTCCTTCTTTAAATTGCCGTTTTTCTCCGATATCGTTCGCCAACTGTGTCAATAACACTGTATGATAATCGCAAAATCACAAAGATCCCAAACTATAGACAACTTAATTTTGTCAGTTGAATCTTATCTCCTTTTCACACAGCAAAATTAATTGATCAATTGAAATTTTGAGCGACATCTACCGTCGTGTGGCGTGAGCAGCAACTCGCAGACAAAGATCGTATATTTGATTACAAATACGGTCTTTATCGCAGAGTTGCATTTCATTTTCAAGTCAATTCATTAAATTTTGTATGGTAAATCGATCTAAATCAGCGTTTTAATCGATCAAAGGCCGGTTAATTGATCAATTACGTCCTGTGTGACTACATACTTTCCCTCGCTTTGGATTCGTTTAGTCTCCGAGTGAAATGTAAATCATTTACCGATCAAAACTGTGGACTTATCGACAGCACCATACATTGCTCTGAATCATCAATTTGTTAATGTTACTGTCGTTTGGACTATTTCTGGACGGACTATTACCAAATTATTTTGAACGATATATATCACGTGCTCGATAAATATACTACATAGTGCCAGCTATATCTATTAATTTACATTTGTTTTCTTCCTAAAATAATTTAAGCACAATATTTTAACCCTTTCATGCCAAA
Organism: Zeugodacus tau; assembly: GCA_031772095.1. Classification (NCBI taxonomy): domain Eukaryota; kingdom Metazoa; phylum Arthropoda; class Insecta; order Diptera; family Tephritidae; genus Zeugodacus; species Zeugodacus tau. Next base: position 29,297,207 of record CM062650.1, on the reverse strand, counting down.
TGTTGCCTATAGGCAACTTTGTACTTACCGGCTTCTAACTCTCGTTATTTAAATATTTTTGACCAGCGGTTTTTTCAATTATGTAGACTTATGTGTTGTGCAAGCTTACAGTTACATTTTTTGTAATGAGCTGTGCACGTATTCATTCAGTAGGCCTTCTCCGCAGAGTGGAATTGTCAAAATCGGTTTCGCGAAAAAGTTATACTGAAGTGTTTATACAAAAAGTGCTCAAAAACATAAAAAAAAATTGTTTTATTTTAAAACAAAGTGAACTATATAAATAAGTAAAGACAAGAGAGTTATTTAAAAAAAAATTTCACGAGAAAAGTGTTTAGTTTTTTTATAATAATCTAATTTGTGCCTATAAGCAACATCCTGTAACTAATGAACCAGGATACATAGGACTTTGAAATTTTTATCACTTCATATTTGAGTTAAGACTAATATATATCTGTCCTAAAAAAAATGTTAGCTCCGCCCATTTTAATTATGACATGAGAGGGTTAAGGGTGTTTTTCCCTTCTTTTTATTTTTTATTACAATAGCCGCATACTTTTCTAAGCAATAAAAACTCTTATTTATTGCAAAAAACTGTCCAAACTGTGCAAATTCAATATCAGACAACTGAAGTCCTATTGTTATGTGCTTTCAGCTAAGCAATCGAAAGTGCTTCTTCACTTTTTATACAACAGGAGCATATATGTATGGAATTTTATTTGCAACATTTGGCAGTTGCGTTTTGACATTTTCAGAGGCACTGAATAGGTCAACCTTCTAAAGAGACATCCAAAAAATTTGTGCTGACCAGTGGTATTCTTGTAAGAGCAAATGCATTTACATCATTGCATATAATTATGTTCTTTGATTAAAACCAAACGCTTTCTTTAGTGTCTGAATAAGAACTCAATCTTTTTACTTTATTTCATTTGCACTTATCCTATCTTAGTTTTAAAGTTTAATCTCAATTACTCTCTTTACATATGTATCCTCTTGTTCTCTTACTCTAATTTCTCTTATTAAACTAAAGTAGTTAGTTATTACAATAACATATGTAATTTTAATTATGTAAATATAAATATAGTAGATATGTTTGATACGTATGTGTATGGATAATATTATATGTGTATGTGGGTGATGTGGATGCTTACATTACTCCTCCGCCGCCAGAATAAGCAGTCCCTGCGAATTCAAACATATACAGTATTGAAATAATTTTAATGCTTCTTTATATATTAATTCCTGTTTTTCGTTTTACTTGTGACTTATATATTTTTTTAAATTTTTTATCAGTAGATACTAGGTGATTTCCATCTTGCTTATAATTTACAATTTTTTTATATTTGGGTTTTGATTTACTAACTCTATTATTCTTAACAACGTTATTGGCAAAACTGTCCGTTACAACTCTATTCGTTTTTTTATTTAACTCATTTATTCTCTTAGATTTTCTCTCATGTACCATTTTTGAAAGTTTAAATATTTCCTCTTGTGGAATCATATTATTTAAAAGATCTATTGGGCGATATTTAGTAGTACTATGAATAGTGTTATTGTAAGCTAATATTGATTTATACACATTTTCAATGATATCGTCTTTATTATTTGGGTCAGCATTAAAAAGTCGAATGTGTTCGTTCAGAGTACCATGTAGTCTTTCTACGTCCGCGTTACCTGTTTTCAAATATGCTGTTGTTGTGTGGAAATTTATCTTTTGATCATTTAAAAATTCCCTAACTACAGCAGTGTCCAACTCATTGTCGAAAATTACTAAGTTTGGTTTACCTAAATATTGAATTCTTTGCTTAAGTGCCTTCAGTATCGATACCCAGGTCCTGTCTTCCAAGTTATAAGCAGTAGCATATTTCGTAAGTTTATCTATACTTGTAAGATACATCGTGCCTCGTTGTGGATACCATATATCTAAATGAACGATATCATTGTGCTTTTCTGGTGTAGCTGTAATGTTTAAGCTATGCTTTATTGGGGACCTATCAAACTTCGCAAGCTTACATATTTCGCAACTGTTGATAAATTTTTGAATTTCTTTCTGAAATTTTGGGTAAAAGTAAACTCTTCTCAATTCTTCATAAACCTCGTTAATACCTCTATGGTTATTTTTAATGTGCGTATTTTCTATTAATTGTAAAAGTTTTTCTCTGTCAGTAATATCTTCTAACAACGAGTGTGCTTTTAACACTTTTAAGCTTTTGTTTCTCACAAAATATTTAATATACAAAGACTGGAACTCTTTGTATAATTCAATATTTTGACAGTAAACTACTGCAAGTCCTTTCGCAGGTAGTTTTTCGCGCAAAAATTCTAAAAGAGCATCATTACTTGCTACTTTTAAGTAGTGTCGAATTTTGTTTTTGAACATAATTTTTGTTGTACAAGAATTTGTATTTGAATTTTGAATAAATAACTGATTTTTAAATAAATTAATTGGTTGTTCGGTTATTTTAATGTAGTCAGTACTATCACTTTCTGCGCTATGGACTGTATTAACGTCTTCATCGAATAATTCATGTAAATTAATTTCAATGTCACTATTTAATGATTCATAATTTAACCTACTAAGACCGTCTGCGATTACGTTTTCTTTTCCTTTTATATAATTTATATCAAAATCGAACTCGTTTAGCCTAATTTTCCATCTTTGGATTTTAGAATTTGGCTCTTTTATATTGTGAAGCCAAACTAATGGACGGTGGTCTGTTTTGATTATAAACTTACGGCCGAAAAGATAAGGGCGGAAATATTTGGTTGCCCACACTATGGCTAATAGCTCCTTCTCAATTGTGCTATAATTTCGTTCATGACCGTTTAAAGTACGGCTGGCAAAAGAAACAGCTTTGTTTCCTTGCATAAGTGCAGCTCCTAATGCAAAATTGCTCGCATCAGTAACAAGCGTAAAAGTTTTAGTAAAATCAGGATGAATGAGAATAGGATCATTTTTAAGTAACATTTTTAATTTTTCAAAGGCCGCCACATAATCTTTATCACATGTATTAACTTTTATCCCTTGTTTGAGGTATTTAATGAGATGGTGAGCTATTTTGGAGTAATCTTTAATAAAGCGTCTGTAAAAACCCGTTATACCCAAAAATGATTTTATTTCTTTTTGTGTTTTTGGTAATAGTAATTTGTCTATAGTTTCAAGTTTCTTAGGGTTTGGCTTAATACCTTCATGGGTTACTAAATGACCCAAAAACTCAGTTTCTTTCAAAAGGAACTTGCATTTATCAACTTGTAATTTCAAATTGGCTTGACTCAAACGTTTCAAAATTTTGTCTATTGCTTCTAAATGTTCTTCTATGCTAGTTGAAAAAATCAGAACGTCATCTAAATAAACTAAGCAGATTGAACCAATGTATTCTTTCAATACATGGTTAATCAGTCGTTGGAAAGTAGCGGGAGCATTACGAAGGCCAAATGGCATACGCAAAAATTCATAATGCCCTGTAGCTGTAGAAAAAGCTGTTTTTGAAATATCATCAGGATGCACTTCTATCTGGTGAAATCCCTTGGCTAAATCCAGAGTTGAGAAATATAAACATTTACCAAGTTTGTCGAAAATATCATCAATGTTTGGCATAGGAAATCTATCTTCAACAGTTATATCATTTAACTTTCGATAATCAATTACTATGCGCCATTTTTGTTCATTGGTGGAATCTAACTTTTTTGGAACGATCCATATTGGGCTATTGTACGGACTAGTTGAATGTCTAATTATGTTTTGTTTTAACATAATTTCAATCTGGTTATTAACTTCTGCTTTATGTACTTCAGGATACCTATATAATTTTGAATATACTGGCATATCATGCTTTGTTGCTATTCTGTGCTTTATTTCATTAGTAAAAGTTAAATTATCATTTTTGTTATAAAAAACATGTTTATACCTTTTAATTACATTGGTTAATTTTTCTTTTTCGTATTTTTCAAGATGATCAGTTCGAATTTGAGGTAATATATCAGATTTTTCAATTTCACAGTTAAAAAAGTAGTTATCTTTATAAGCTAATTCATTATAATCTTCTTCCTCTTTAGATAAAAACATTGTTATTACAGAATTATTTGTAATTAATTGTCTATTAGGTAAATCTATTATGCAGTTTAAATTTTGTAAAATATTATTACCTATAAGCCCATCAAAGTTTTCATTAAACGCGTATTCTAAAAATTCACAATTATAATCTTTAATATTAAATTCACGAAATATAGGAAATTTACAAAGTTTCGTTATTATTATCTTTCTACCTAATGCTTTTGCAACTACGTTAACATTTTGCTTCAAATTCGGGTGACAAATACCAGGGTTAATTATACTGAATTCAGCCCCAGTATCGATTATAAATTTTAATTTTTTTATAGGATTATTAATTATTATATATGGAAGTTTTGCTCGCTTGCTATTGGAAAATTTACGTTCGAATTTCCAATTTCCATTGGTTCATCTTGTTGATTAATCTTACTCATATTAGGTTTATTTTGAAGTCTTACAATAGGCTGTCTAAATTGATACAAATTTGTATTATTATTCGAATTTGGGTTATTTCTGTTTGTAGCTTGTGAGTAATTTGTCCGCCTTGTTTGACTAGTAAAATTTGAACTGCCTAGATTATCATTATATTGATTATAATTTGCATTCACATAATGTTGATTTTGATATGACACATTTTGTTGGGTCTCAAAATGTTGATTAGATTTATTACTATTATTGTAAAAATTTAACGGTTTTCTTTGAAAGGAATTAATTTGGTTACTATAATTATTGCTAAAGTTAGTTCTAATATTTATATTCAAATAGTCTCTTTTCGCTGGTCCAAACTGTGTGTAATTTTGATGCTTAGCATCTAATATAATTTTAAATGCATCTTCTAATGTTTTAGGGTCTCTAGCGAATATCATAGTACGTGTTGGTTCAGGAAGATAATCTCTGAAAGTTTTAAGTGAAATTCTGTTCACTTCTTCAGTCGTATAAGTATTGTCACCGTGAGTTAAATTTCTATTATGTATTCTATTTGCTAGTTTATTTATTTTAAAAAAATAATTTTCAATTGTTCCGTGTAATCTGCAAGTTTTTAATTCGTCCATTAAGTCATTACTACTATATTTTTCACCAAAATTTTTTATTAAAATTTCTTTCAAAATAGGCCATGATTTACGCCTGTGAATTGCTTCTCTAGTTTTGCCAACACATTTGTTTTTAATATAACCAAAAAGTATACTTCTGTTGGTATTATCAAATTCTTCAAAAGATGGAAGAATATTTTCAACCTGATCTATATAATCTGGTAACTGATTATGATCATTACCATCAAAACATTCAATGTTTTTAATACAAGTTAAAATTAGATTAAATCTACTTATTTGTAATGCTTCCATAGCGAAGTATTGAATTGAATTTAACGTGTGTAAAAAGGAAACGGATATATGATCAAAACAATTAACAAGAGAATGTAATACAAATTCAAAAATACTTATATATATGTATACTTATGTATATGTACGTAAATGTAAATCCTATGTTCTTGTTGTCACTCTTGCTGTCTTGCTGAACGCTTGTTGCTGCTGCATTAAACTCCAGTTGAATGCTTATGAGTGCAATGTCACTGAATGCTCGCTTTCTTGATTTCTTTTCTGCTTGCATCAATGTAAGATATTGTTTTTATTGTTGCGTCTCTCCTGAGAGTATTAATGTAGACAAATGAGCATACGAAGTTTTATGTTGTCGCTATTGCACTGTTTGATAGTTTATGCTCATTTCATATTTTGTTGCAATTGTTTTTTGTATTTTGTCTCATAGGCACCGTTTAAAAGAGACTTTTTTTTCTAGTTCGTGTTTAAACAAGAGAGTTTTTGTTCGTCTTATTTTATTACTTTTTTTTTCACTCATGAACACCTTTCACCTTCACAGAGGTCGCAAACGCAAAGTCACATATATATATATTTAATTTGCTTTTAACGGCGGTAGCTTCACCTTCATAGAGGGCACAGGTCTTTAATATTTTTTGCACGCACAATGTCCTTGATAGAGGTCACAATGATATTTCGAACATGTATAGGTTATTACAATATTTGAAATTTTGGGGACTCAACATTACTTTATACGTCCACTAAAACAACCTTAAACCTTTTAATATTTTAGTTTTTATTTTAAATCGTTATTATGAAACGAACTTTTACACAATTTTTTTTTTATTCTTTAATAACCGGAAAGATTAAATTATTTCCAAATTTCGCAATGTTCAATATTTTTGGTTTTTATAATTTTATAAAATAAACCTTTAAATTATAGCAATTATTTAAATCAACTTAAAAATTGCAAAATTTTTTTCTTTTATCCTCGTCGCCAATTATGTTCTTTGATTAAAACCAAACGCTTTCTTTAGTGTCTGAATAAGAACTCAATCTTTTTACTTTATTTCATTTGCACTTATCCTATCTTAGTTTTAAAGTTTAATCTCAATTACTCTCTTTACATATGTATCCTCTTCTTCTCTTACTCTAATTTCTCTTATTAAACTAAAGTAGTTAGTTATTACAATAACATATGTAATTTTAATTATGTAAATATAAATGTAGATATGTTTGATACGTATGTGTATGGATAATATTATATGTGTATGTGGGTGATGTGGATGCTTACATTACTATATACTTGCTGTTATTTATATAAGCTACCGAAACTGCAAACCACTGACATAAAAGACAGGCGTGAGTACATACCTAGAGCTGGCTCAATTACTTGTCTTTTCAAATTGTCTGCTTTCCTTTACGACATAACGGAACATGTAAGACACTTGACCGTTATTGCGGCGGATGTCATTGTGTGCGGTCAACTCAGCTACTCAATGGCGGTGGCGAAGTCCTTCTTCTTGTACAACTTTTTCCAACGTTTCTTTTCAGAAGTTCTCTTTGCTCGGATGCTTGTTGCGGTTGAGTTGTTGCTATTCAAATTTCCACAATTACAATATCCTATCTCTATACTGCAGTAGTGTTGTGGTTATTGTTGTAAAAGAAGTGGTAATAATATTTTAGTTTTTCAAAGTTGGCCGAGCGGAATTTAACGTTTTTCCTTTATAGTATTACAATATTTTATAGTTGTGAATTGTGCAATCGTTTTGGAGCCTTTCTCCGTGATGTTTGCTTGCAGAAGTATTTTCGGTGCTTTAGTTTTATTGTCATTTAAGCGTAACGAGCGTCATTCAATAGAAAACTCTGTGGCTTTTGTAGGGAAACTTTTGCAATTTTCAATAAAATAAAGTTTGATTTTGTTCTAAAAGATACAGGGCAGAAAAAGCAGTATAATGAAATAAAGGTCTAATTTTAAATATTATTACGCGATTTTTGTAAATAAATTTAGTAATAAAATGGGAAATGTTGCTGCTAGTAGTCGACATTTATACATCTTATGCCATATTCCGTAAATATAAGAAACAGATCAAACTGGACAGGTTAGAACATTTTTTTGTCAACCATAAAGATAGACCCGAAACAAATTGTTCCCTTGAAGAGTAATCATGTTATTTCGTAAGTATTCATGAAATGTTTTTGATTCTATATATGAGGAAATGAGATCTTCATAAATCTTCCGGTTATGTATGTTCAATTTAAGGAGTACGGCAAATAAAGCTGGAAATTAAATTATTTTAGGGCCATTTATTTTAAGCAGATCTATCTCCCAGCAGCGACCGGAATGACTTCCTAAACTACACCGACAACGTTGAAACAAAATATTCATGGTCATCTACATGTTGCTTCACTTTCTTTTTACGTGGATAATATTATATTATTGAAACCAAATCCATATATGAACATTTTTATTTGTTCACACCTTTTTAGATTGACATTGAACAACCACGCCCAAGCATGACTCAGATGGTTGATTGTATAGATATGTATACGCACACATATTTTGGTGTAAGACGGTTAATTGAGAATGAGAAATTAGATAGATGCTGGCGGCTCGATATATATATTGTAAATATGGCATTGCCGAATCACTGCTGTTGTTCATATATAAAAATAAGTATCTTAATATCTCATTACGAAATATTCTAAATACATTCCTGAATGTGCGTATAAGCTTATTCTATATATCATACTAGCTGACCCGGCGAACTTCGCCCCGCCCAATTTTTATTTGAAATAGTTAAAACGCTTTTTGAACTCTGTTCAAGGCCATTTATTTGTATGGAATGTTAATATATTCAGGGAATAACGTCTCTGATCAATTTAAATATTTTTGGCGAAGTTCGTTCTTTGTTTTGTTGTGTAGCGTGTAAACAAATAAAGAAGATTGCTCTCCAACACGCTAACATGACACATACATACTTATGTATGTACATATGAAACTGTAAAATTTTGAACTTAAACGATAAATCGGTTCGAATCATTTGAATTCTCAGAATGAACATTTCCTCACTTTTAGATTTGCTGTGTTGTAGTAAACTATTCACTACAGTGAAATTATTATTTATGAATAAAGACGGAAACCTTAGTATATATCTGGTATAAAAATCCACGGGCTTGAGATTTGAACTTGAGGTCAAAATTTTTAAAATTATAGATGAAAATTTTCGTAAAGTTGATAATAAGCAATTGCTTATTTGTCTGACCATAGATATGTACATAACTTTATTTATTTCACGGATTGTATGTGATTTTTTCTTAAATTTAGAATATTGGAAGTCATAGATTCGTATAACTTTACCACAAATAATATAAACTTCAAACAACGCATTTTCATTTAATGTTTTTAGCAAGTGGCAGCTTTTGTTATGACAGCCTAAATCCATGAAAATTTAGATAGAAATGTAGCGCCATCTACTGTAACATAGCGCACTTAGCGCCACCAACTGGTGGATAGCTCTTTGCTAATAATAAACAAATAATTTGCAATAAAAAAATAATGCGACTATAAGGAGAGTTATAAACTATCCTATCTTTCAAGTTGGACCAAACTGCACACAGTGTTAAAAATTTCATTAAAATCGGTTCAGTAGTTTAGGAGTCCATCGAAAACAAACAACGTGACACGTGATTTTTATATATTAAGATATCATTTACATTGCTGAATGTCAATATATTTGTAAGTACGGCTTCTTTTGCATTTGAATATATTTCAATAAAAAATAAATTCAATAAAATATATCTTCACTTCTGACGTCAATACATTGAATTTGCACGTACATATCTCATATAATATGCATTGCCTGATATTTCATTAAGACACTTTTTCCTCTGACTTAACTATAAACGACACTTAAACTATGCAAATTATCACTAATATTATAAAGAATCGAATACTTGTACTATATATATGCTATTAGAATTTAATTGTTTATATATCTCCCAGATTTTAATTCTTATTATATTATTCTCGGTCAGTATATTTATATATTCATATTATGCTGAATTGTTTTCGTTTGGGGCGGCCATCAAGAGCTTTTTTATATTCATTATATTATTTTACAACCCAACTGTAAAAATTACAAATACAGCTCGAAATTACAATAGAATTAGTATCAAGGCTATGGCGTATGAGTAACATGACTGTAGAAATCTTGATTTATGTAGCTTTATTCGTTATAGAGATATATACAAAAAACCAATTTGTGGGCGGGGCCACGCCCACTTAGAAAAAATTAATCCGAAATATACTCCTTCCTAATGTTTTACAAGTTTTCGGTTTTCGCCATTTTGTGGGCGTGGCAATGATCCGATTTCGCCCATTTTCAATACCAACCTTATCAGGGTGCCAAGGAATATATATTTTGGTCAAGTTATTGCTTGTACGGACAGACAAACGGACGGACAGACATCCGGATTTCGAATCCACTCGTCATTCTGATCATTTATATATGTATGTATATATAACCCCATATATAACTCTTTAATTTGTGGGTGATACAAACAACCGTTATTGAAGAAAACTATAATACTCTGTGTAACATGTTGCGAGAGTATAGTGAGTAAGCCGTTAAGAAGGGAATAACTTTCCAATGTATAGATGTAGAGTATGATTTTATGTAGTAAATCCGTATTTAAATCTCGAAAATCATTTGTTTTTCAAATTCAACTGACTTAATTTTGAAAGTTAGTCTAAGATAATTCTATTTGTGCTATGAATATGACAATATTTATTCGCTACATATGGTAATTTTACTTATTGCCATGATAGCTTTTATCACATGAAGTTCGTGAAATACTCAACTAGTGTTGGGAATGCTAAAATAAAATATTCTTGCATGTTTGCTAATATACCGGACATCCTTTTTGTCTCATTTGTCATTTGTGTGCTGTGTGTTGGCGTATGAGGATAACTATGTTTATATCTTCATTACACATGTGACACCCAAGTACAACCTACCAGAGGCAAATGTAATGAATGAATACATGTATGCTGCGGGTAAAAAAGGTCCGTCGAGAGTAATATCAAAAGGGCTCCAGCTCTTAGCAAATGTAGTAGATATACTGCAGTGTGTTTTATTTGCAAATTGTGCTACATGTCTCTATTTATTCCAGCACTTCCTTAAATATTTATCCTTTTTTGCTTTATGCTGGTCTTCCTTTGTGTATTACCAGCTCATAAAAATGTAAGCGGCATTTACTTTGATAGTGCGTCAGTATTTTTATTTCGATTTTGACAAGCTATTCTGGCTCAGAGCTCTTCGCTTTGACAAACGAATTTAGAAATGAAAAAGTGCTTTTCATTCACTGATATGCTTTCATTTACTCCTATCACTCGTGCATTAAATGGCAAAGTGATTACAAGCCCCATTGCTTATTTGCGGATTTGTGTGTTCCATTCGACCACAATTTAATGCGATTTAGTTACAGAAGGAATTAATTTTATTCGGATGTAGAATAGCTATTCTGTAATATATAAATAAAAAGGTGACAATATTTGAATGTGCACAGATTTAAAGCCATAAATCTTCTTCACATGATAACTTTGTTCGACAGCAATTATTTACAGACAAATTACTTTTAAAATGAAAGGGGTACTATCTTCAAATTAGTAAAATAACCGCTGATCTGTGACAGTAAAGCTATAAAAAACACTGTAATACTGGGATATCGAATTTCAAACTCACATCATGTGTTTGTGCTTGTCCAAAAATAATCTATAAAGTAGATGAGAGAAGCTTTTTCTATGCTCTTTTTGACTATTACCTCTTATTGTGAAGACAATTTGGCTACACAATTCGGTATGAAGTTTATTGCGATGATGAATAATATGAACCTCTGGGTTCTTTATGAAAGGATTCCTAACATCAGCATCTCTGGAACATCTCATTTGCGTTTTGGAAGGATTTCTGGTTAGGTGTATTTGTACTGTCTGGACTTCATAATGAGCTGATGACTTTAGTACTGTAAACCATAAGCACTTATGTACATACATATATATACATATACTATACATGTAGATTGAATTGGAACAATTGAACGCACTCTTCTATGCGAAATGTGTCGCATTTTATGAATAGCTTTTATTGCGCTTCTTGCTCTATTTGACATCATTTTTATTACTCGAGTGCAATGCTGATGTATGCTATTAATGTCACATCCTTTTTGTGCCTTGATTACACTTGGTGACACACACACGAAGAAAAACATTACCATTCAAGCATCCGCAAGCTCTTTACAGCCTACTCGCTTGAGTATCTGCGACACAGCAAGCTACCGCATGACCTGAAAGGAACATAAAACTACACAATGTTGTACGATACGCATCCCCTGAACCAACTGCTGCTTCCCATGCACATTAATTTCTTTACACTCTATTTCCTTTTGAGTGTTCATGTTTAATGTTGCTGCTTCGATTTTTATCCATTTCATTTTTGTTGCATGGCTGGCACGGCAGATATGCCTTCGCACATAGATGTGTTCTCATCCATATATACATACATAGTAGGTACTTAACAAAGTGGGAGCATATTAGGTTACCCTCAATCATCATCTATGCAACCTATCTACATACATGCGCACATCTTCTCTACTTCACCTCACACGTTTGTTCTATTACGTGTGGCACTTGCCGTGGCATTCTTCACATTCACTTTGGCGCTCCACTTCGAGGCCCAATGGGCGTCACTGCAAATCCTGTGCCTTTTTAACTTGCATTTTTTATTAAGTTTCTGCTTTCTGCCTTGGTGCCTTGGCGCCCTCGCTCCTCAGAGGTATGTTCAACTTTGTTCCTAATTTTTTCAATTTATTTCTTCTTCTTTTTCCTATTCTTAGTTGATTGCATTCCTTGAACGCGGTGTCCAATTAGCCTTTATTTTTCTGCTGCATTTTTCTCATAATTCATCAAGTTTTCCCTTCAGACCCCATAATTTAAATTACAATCTCTGCCGTAATTTGATTGCGCTGTGGCTTTGTGAAAGGTAGTTTAGAAACGATTTTTTAACTGGGCGATAAGAAATTTCATTAGCCCATTACTATTAGATTAGATGACTACATAACACGTTTCAATAATAATTTGATCAAATTGAATAATTATTTCGTTTTGAAAGAGGAAAGTAGGACTTCTGGAAAGATGTCCAAAGAAATAGATGAATTCTTCATAGGAGTGAAGAAGTACCCTATGGAAACTGATAGGTTGGCTGTTGGCTGAAGGAATTAAAAGTTTATTGTCAAACTGCCATTTCGTATTCTAAAGTAATAAATTTAGCTTTCTAAACCTTTTTGAATTTTAGTTTTCTAAATATTTATCTTTTTTTTACCATAATACAGTATTATTCAATGCAGCACAGATGTAGCTAGAATTGGTGGAACAGCAAAAGTATAAGCTTATGCACTATGTTTACTGATGTATTCATTTTATTTTTAGTCTTTCAAAGTGCATATACAAAGTAAAATTATACAGCAGCAACAATAGTAAGCAAAATAACAGATATGAATTTCTATTCAACAATATACGTCCAAGGTTGTATATATATTCTCATATATATTATTCAAGTATATCTACGGATCTGGATGTTACACTTTCAACTCATATGCTATAATAATATATGCATGTTTTTCCTTTTATATAGAAACTAGCTGGCCCAGCGGAAAAGTTTCTTCCGCCTTAGAGGCAGATTTTTGATCTTATTAAGTCCATTTTCATACATGGATTAGGATAATAAAAAAATCAAGTATTTTAATGATCCTTTATTAGCTATGTATTTTGGTGCAAGGGTTGCATGGTTAGTGAAGCACCTTGTAACTTATAATCAGACCTTTTTCATTTTATAATCAGGCGCAAGAATAAGTATCGCAGAAGGTCTTCTGTCCCGTGAACATGCCACATACATATAATTGACCATTGGAAAAACATGAATTTAATAAAATCAGACCACATACTTTCAAGAAGTAACCTTCTCATTTGTTAACGGTCCGGTCATAGATAATGCAAGACAAATCAGAAATTGAAGTTGTTTAAACTCAAACGGCAAATCGGTTGGTATCACCGGAATGAAAACTTCTTCACCTTCGAAATTTCCTTTGAGTATCATGGCATAGATCACATTGTTCTTACATTTTTTTGTACCACTAAACGCGTTCAGTTAGCCAGTTTTAGTTGGTTTAAGTTTCGAAGCATGACTACTACGGAGCCAATCTTTAGTCGTAAATTGTGCGATGGTAAGACAGACTCAAACATTTAATTTTATTGTCGTAAATTAGTATTAAACTTTTATAATAAATCATCAGACATCTACAAACTGATTGGTCTTTCAGAATTTGGTCTAAAGATTATGCTTTCGCTACAATTAGAGGGCAAGGAATGTTAGGTCAATGGATACAAAATGTTGACTGATTACATTTAGGATGACTTGGACCGATTATCTACTACAACTGTTTTATTTGGTGTCTTTAAACACGTTCTCGCAATTTCTTTTGGACTGTGGTTTAGTTTTCTTCAATCGTAAATATTTGAAATCCATTACGTGAAGTAAAGAGATCAGCATTTCAATATATACAAGTGAATAATATGTTTGTTTATTTTTTTTTATCAAATTGATGTTGTGATTGATATTTTTTTCGGTTTTCAGTTTTGTTTTAAATTTTATGAAAAGAAAGCCTACTCAGATGTTTTGAACAATAAATTTGTATTTTATATGAAATGTCAATTGCGTTTTTTATACCACAGATCGTGAATAGTCTCGTCACTGGTATGGAATAAAAAGTATCCTATGTCCGTCTCCTGGCTCTAAGCTACCTCCCTACCAATTTCAGCCAAATCTGTTCTGCCGTTCTTGAGTTATAAGTGGTGTAACTAACACGACTTTCTTTTATATATATAGATTTAGTATGTATCCTACCAGAGCTTTAACCTACATAAAGAACTGCTCCCGCCTACAGCAAAGTTTGTATCGTATGAATATATTCATATTTAACAATGAACAATACAATTCGTTTGAGTATGCGCATTGCGGTAACCATGACCTCGGGCACTTTGGAAACAGAACAATGGGATTTTTTATAAAGACCTAAAAAAGATTTACGCACAGCAACAGTTCGAAAATAAACAATTGCGTGTGTGGGAGTTGACGATTTTTTATTGTTTTTAAAAAATAAACAAATGCCTTTAAATTACTGCCAAACAGTTTCAAAGAGACCTGTTTGGTTAACTTTATACAAACATTTAAAAGATATTTAGAGTAGAGGATATGTTTTCATCACCAAACTGAAAAATGGTTGGGATTATGAGAGGAGACTTTAACGCTTAAGCAATCAAATCTCTTCTTTTGATCCATTAAACCAATAAATTGGTGGCAACTCTCCACATTATTCATGCTCCACATGCTTTCGAACTGGTGTAGCGACATTTTATGCTCTCAAACCTCATGATAATGGTCGCTGAAAATAAAACTTCCAGACTGAACTCTATTATAAAGCAAAAAGCCAATCGTTCCACATAAATGGTATCGAAAATTGGTAATATCGTTACAATCGGTGTTTCAGAACTATTATGAATTGTATATTCAAGTTGTTTCACACCAATTCGTTCTTCTTCGTTAGGATAAGTACTTTTCGGTCTGTTGCAATTAGTATGGGCAGCCGTAATCTTAAAAAAATATACCTCTCGGACTGTTTTGAGCTATTTAAAGCATTATGACCTGTAAAGAAGAGATATAAGTAAGATGATTATTGTGTACCTATGTAAAGTAAAGGCATATCAGTTCCACGAATATTACAACAACAACGAATCAGCACTAACAAGGCATAAGGAAATTGTTTGTAAAAGTAATTTCATCGAGTTGAAGTATTTATTTCACAGTTTAGAGAGCACTTCACTCCCACAACTAAGATCACACCAAAATTCTTGGAACAGGCAAAATGCCACACAGCGCGAAATTAAGAATTAAATTAGCGAATATTAATAATATGCTTGTGTTGGTGTGTGTAAAGTTGAAATTTGCCTCCAAATATTGTAGAACAGTTTAAGTGCCACAAAAGTTGGTGTAAGTAATAGTGCTTTACGAAAAAGTTTAGTTGTGGAAGAAGAAAATAAAATTGGAATTAATGCTATTTTATAAACCACAAAAAAATGGGGGCGTCACTTTTTTGCTTCCACTTTCGCATTATTATTAAACATATTAATTTTTATATTAAATAGATGGAAATAATGTTCACACATTCATTGCACCCTTTTCCCCCGACCACTTGTTTGGTTTTCCGTACGACTCAAATTTGAAATTTCAATTTTTCGGAACAAACAAATATAAACATATGCATTGACGTCAGTCAGTGGCACTCATTGCAATGGCCAGCCAATTGCGA
This sequence comes from Zeugodacus tau, assembly GCA_031772095.1. Classification (NCBI taxonomy): domain Eukaryota; kingdom Metazoa; phylum Arthropoda; class Insecta; order Diptera; family Tephritidae; genus Zeugodacus; species Zeugodacus tau. Next base: position 29,281,424 of record CM062650.1, on the reverse strand, counting down.
GAATTTATGACTTTTAATATCTCGAAAAATGTGAAAAGTAAACAAAGTAACAGTAAATGAACACTGGCAGTGGCGAATGGTGCGCGAAGGCAAAAGCAAGGCGTAGCGGCACTGCTCGTACCTTTGGGCCGACACTTCTTGCGGCCACTGTACAAACGTGTGTATTTTTGGCTGCAAAACAAAACGGAAAATCGGACAACAAAATTTCGTATGAAACGTCGCCGTCGCAATTGATGTGGGCTCCTCGCAGCTCTTCCGAAAATTTTCAAATACGAAAAATACTTAAAAATTTTATTGAGTTGCAAAAGCGACTGACGACAGTTTGCCATTTAACGGCTGGCGGTGTGTGCGGTGAAATTTGTGTTTATTTGGAGAAGCTAATTTGAGAAATAAGCTCTTTAGCAATTCACTTTACGTCTGCTTTTGGTATTAATTTGTTGTGAAAATCATCGAATTTGCGAATTTTGAATTCGATTTCATTCGGAAATTTTGAAAAAAATGGCAACGCAATTGCCAGCCGGCGGATATTGCCAATATTAAGCGTTTATTATGTGTGAATCGATTTGATGTTATGTGAAAAGTGTGCAGGGGCTTTCTGCAACCAGTGGCCATAAGCAAATTTAAATAATTAAATTTCGTAAACAAATATAATTGTTGTATGATTTAAATATAGATTTCGTAGTTATCAGTAACGAATGAATCAGACAAATTAGTTGTATTTGTTTTTTTATGTGAAATATTCTAAAAATGTGCGATTCGCATAACGAGCTTTTGCGGCAAACGCAGACACCGCAAATGACGGTGAATGAACAAGGTGAGATGATTGAAGATTCATAGATATCTAACCTAATAGGAAGCATTAAGCAAAGTTGTGAGATTTTCGTTTTCAGATTTGAAAGTGAACTATAAAATAGATTTTGAATTGAAGGCAACGAAATTGTGTTACGCAACAAAATTCAGTGAGGTTCATAGTATATATGTCATAAAAAATATGTACTGAGATGAAAAATTTTCTTGAAGTGTTCGCTTCAATAATGATTTAAATAAATCAGAGTTTTGCTACCAATTTAGAAAATGCGAATTAAAAAAATTAATTAAAAAAGAAACAACTATAATCAGGAAACATTTAATAAAACTTACAGTAGAAACGATTTCTTGAAGGTGTTGCCAGTGTTTACACATAAAAATTTGATCTGTTACTTTTCAGCCGTACACTTAATTAACATGATTTCTAATGCGATCACCCACAGACAATTTGTAAATAAATAAATTGTATTGTTTTAAGCAATGAAAACAGCATAATTAAGAGACTAAATGTAATAAAAGCAACACAAGATAAACAAACACAAAAATCATTAAATTATATACGAATTTTGAGGAAAGGATGAGATACAAAGTCAAACAAAACCGATGAGATGTTTGAGCAATATTCTCTAAGTAAGGCAATTCTAATTAGCAAATTAAATAAAGAAATATTTTGTCTTGTTGACATTTGTAAATAAGGAGTTGCTAAGCACGGGCGGAACGGTTCATTAAATGACGCCTCAGACTATAGAAATATTGTGTTTTAAATTGAATTACTTTAATATTATATGTTTATCATTCTTTCACTCTAAATGCAAGCAATGTTGATAAATAGACAATGAATATCGAAGTAGAAGTTTCCAATATCTAAAATTTCACGCGTGTTATCACTATCATAGGCGATCAATGAGTCAAACTACTGGAAATCCATTTTTCTAATCATTCCGATTAATTTGCTGTATCTTTGTCGATTACTTTTAATTTGAGTTTAGCTCTTTTTCACTTAACCTACATTATAGTCTCATTAACTCTGCAGTGGTCATATATATGAGCTGCCAAAATTTGTGGACGAAATTGAAATTACTGCAAAAAAAGTATTTCTAAGCTAATTCACACAAGAATGTCAAATATTCACAAATAAAGTGTTTATTTACAAAAACAAAACATATACGTATACATTTTACGCTTCACGGCGTAAATAAATAAACATATATTTAGTATAAGTAAATTTGCATGAACGGATGTACATATGTATGTGCTTTCGCCAGTCAACATTGCGCCGCTGTCGCACACCAAAGGTCCAATATTCCACAAGTGCTCAATCAACAGCAGCAATTGTTTGATGGCAGCTATTCGAACCGAAGGGGGCGTGCTCTGAAAGGAGGAGTGTCAAGACAGTGGTTTTTGCCACACACATACACAACCTCTCGGCGGCTTGGGCTGCCAACAGTGGCGGTCATAAAACTGTCGTTGCCGAGCAATTCCATGGGGAAAGGAGTGCGACGGTGCTGAAAGGGGATAGCGCAAAATAAACAAAATAATCACAGAACCACAAAGCATATTGCATACCGTAACAAGTCGCTTTCAGCTGTGATAAGCTGTTTAGCGCTGTCGAACGCTACAGATGTTTGTACTTATGTATAGGCAGCTATAAACTGAGGAATCTTTGGGAAAGACTTATTTTATGGACATAATATTATCTATATTTTATTACTAAAATAAGGCAGATCGCTATGAAATAATTTTGTGAAAATTGTTATTTATTGTTTGCCTCCATAGGATAGAGGGTCTCTTTTAAAACTGTGCCTCGATAGTAAAATATTAATTTTTGTATCATGCTCTGGTCGAAAAGTTCGATTTATGGAAGGAATTTTTTATGAAATTTCACTTCTAATGCCAATTCAAGAGTTCGGGTTATGGAGATCTTCGAGTTATAGAACTGTAAATATATAAAACATGATCCCTATGTAGCAACAAAATTATAAAATTCACAATTATTATACTACTATTATACTATTGCTAATAATTACCGTATAATCACACATAAAAGGGGGGCTCAATCAGACCAAGTACCCCCTTGGATCTGACACTCGTGTACCGACGCCTCTGAACTGTCATTATCCCATCTCGTCTTGTTTATTTTATCTCGTTCGACTGGTGTGAAACTGATAATCTCATAATACCAAATTTTGGCAAGTGTCCAAATGTGTGCGAACGCCTGCCACGAGTTGCCAATGGCCAAGAATTCGCACTGACAACAATAAAAACTATTGGTTCTATATGATTGTTTGGCATGACTCAATTTGACCGATGATGAATCTTTGAATTTTATAGTCAATGCTTAACACCACTGGTGTAGTAGTTGTTGTTGTACGAATTTGTTTTGACCACTGCAGATGACATCGAAACAAGTGTGCTTAGAGATGCACAGAGTTTGTGAATTACTAAAATTTGAGTGTCACAACAACTGTCTGTTGGTTTAGGCGATTATCCCTGTTTTGGGGTCAGCACAGCCAATCAAATTTCGGATTAAAAAAAATCAAATTATTTATTTACATTATATACATATCTATATATAGTATTATCTATTTTATTTTATATATAAATTCTCATAACTTCCTCTTTTATTGCAGATAGCCCCCTGGGCACCCCCACCAAACTGGCACATCAATTTTGGTTCTCATATCCGCCACCGGGCGCTGGCGGAGGCTCTTCCAGTGAGTTCACAACCAATAACTACCGTTTATGTTTATATATTATATATTCTTGTTGTTTTTGTACCAAATTTAATATGAGCCAATATGAAAAAAAGCGCATAAAATTCATAAAAAATAATTTTTGTTTGTCAGAGTTCGCGCATATTACAAATAATATATGTATATTTTTCAGTTGTACTACCGCATAAGATTTGTTGTAATCACTAAATGTTTATTTTTGTTAAAATAACAAATTTTATTTGTATTTGCATAACTCCTACTCGTACTCGTACTCGTATACTCGTGTATTGGTGTTGTCTTTGTATTTTGTATTTGTGATTTTGGATATGTGGAAATTATGGTGCAAGTGCAACGGATTGGAAACCAAAACTACTAATCAAAATAAATAATAAACTATTTAAATATATAGTTAAACATAAAATTATAATTTCGATTACTTAAAAACATTAAATTATTATTTTTATGAATTTTACAAAACATTTCTAAGAAATTCACAAAAATAAAAAATTTCAAAATCATCATTTCATACCATTTCATTTATGAGAGTAGGTTAAATAAGATTATTACCATTTACCTCATATGCTATACGATATTTTGGTAGCCCCAATGATGTTTCTTTTTATAACATATTTCCTGAGAATAAAGGCCCTATATGTCGTAGAAATACTTTGGTCCGTTAAGTTGACCTGCTCTCCTGGCAAAAACATTTAACCAAAGTGTTTGGGTAACTTTAGTCATTTCTGAATAAGCTGAACCAAAACAATAAGCATTGAAATATGACTAATATCTAACGAGAAGCTTTAGCAGACCAACAGCAGAGTTGCATTGAAATATGTATCTGTTAGTGAAAGCTCAAGAGCTTTTCTTACTTGTTCGCTCAACTGTCATTACTTTTTAATGGATTGTATTTCAATATCGTTTTTGGAATGTTTGGAAAGACACATTATACACGAATATAATTGAAAGAGATGTTGTCACTTGTTTTTTCTATCAATTAACGCAAGTGAAAAGATATAAACGAATAAAAATATAGTGACCATATAAAAGGGCTTCAGTTGAATTTAAATTGAAACATATTTTTGAGAAGAGTTGCCAGCTGTTGAATTTTGTAATAAAACTTTGTCAATAGATGATATATTATGACTAAGGTTTTAAAAAATCCTTGTGGGAGATATTGCTAAAAGGGATTGACATCCGACTTTTATTGGTTTAATACACAATATATAAATAGGTATGAAACGTAAAATATTTAACAAGACTTACAGTTATATTTCAGGAAAGTTACCATATTTTAAATTGCATAATTTCCGGTCAAAAAGATTTCTAATTTCTAAAATGGTCACCAATTGTTTTCTTCAAAATTAAGGGTATTTAGAAAATCGAAAGTAAGTACAAAATTATTTTTTATTTGAGAGAATAGAACTCAAACGTTGTCCGTCTACTATTCTCTAAAGAACTATTAAAATCTTCTTTATTTATAAAGAGAAGAAGAGAAATAGGTCACTTCATTCCATTACATCCTCTTATTCCGTTGTAACTATATTTGTGTAAATCTTCAACTTCTTTTTTTGTGTTTTGTAGCTTGAAACATATGTAAACCATTATTTTGCTATTTGAGTATGAATATATGTTTTTTCTTTTACGCAATATTTATATAAATATTGTATAATTAATAGTAAAGATTTTAATGTATTTGTATTTAAATATGTGTTCTTTCAATTTAGGGTTCCTCCACTTTTAGTCCAATAAGTCACAACCACCAAGTAAAAAATTGTAAACAAACACACGTGTAGAATGAAAAGTTGAAAAGTGTACAATAACAAACAAAAAATAACGTACAACTTAAACGTTAACGTAAACAAATAAACGTAATCGTTCACGTAATCGTAATCGTACCCATAGAACAAACAATTTTTAAACACTAACTTAGAGGTAAGGCTTAAAAACTGTAAGCAACAATTTATAGCGAAATTCAAACTAGTTTGTTATTTGAGTTTAGCATTTTTTGTCTTACTTACAACTTAGTTTGCTGTGCTGTTTTGATTAGCGAACATTTGCGTCGAATTTTATTTGCTATTTGTTTGCATAGCAAAGTACGAACTTTTACTGCGTTCATTTTCTCGTTTCTCTTGTTTTGGTAAAATTTTGTTAGTATTTGCTAATGCTAATGCCTCTCCATATAGTTTTCGTATAATATTTTTATGAGTAGTGACGTTAAATTAAATTAAAATAAATAAATGTTTAAATGCGACCCTTAATTATTTTCCAAATATCTCATGACATTAAATTGTTTTCTTTAGTGCCGAAATTGCTTTGAATTTCTTCATATTTTCATTCTTCAATTATTTGCTTTTTATCATTATTTCAAAGTGCAAAATAAGAGAAAGCAATGACTTCATGCAATTATTACTATCATTCTATCTATATTCGAGGCATATATGTATAAGTATTACAGGGAGAATACGCTCTCTGAGTTAAAAAATATGCATGCAACTACGACACTTAATCGGTGAGAGAAATTCCAAGAATAGCAAGAAATATTAAAAATATTAATTTATGTGCTTCCACGTTCCTTGAACTTAGTCAAGCACAATTTTTAGGTAAACTTTAACAAATTTTGGAAATTGTTTTAATCAGCTTTGCCACAACGTATACCAACGAATTGAAAACCAAACATTTTAAAGAAGAAACTTAAATTCCCAGAAAGTTTCAATGAAAACGAGGGAATGAGATCGAAATCTATTTTGAGCTTCATTTGCTCAAAATCTTATTTCAATCTAGAATCTTTAGATAGTAAGTATCGCAGGTTTTATTGTCGTCTATGGTCGATAGAGAGTTCTTGTTCTTTGCGCTTTATAATTGTGGTGTTGCCAATTGAACTTTAAAGCATAATTCGAGATATTCACCGTTTATTATCATGGGATTGTGTTTCAGTGAATTGTGGATTGTGTGAATTTGTTTATATTCATATTCAAAATTAATATTGAATTTATCAACTCTATCCGTTGGCCTTCAATAAAAATATATAGAAAAGGTATTGTACAATGTTATGTTAATGTGTAATCAAAATCCATAGTAAGACCCCCAGGTCACATTTTGCATATGCATCAAATATTCCTCAAATACGCATACCTTTTAAAAAAGAAAAGAGAGTAAGAAACATTTCTCCTATTAAATATTGTTTTTGTTTGCTCATCATGCTTTATAAAAAATGGAATATTCTCAATTCTAAGTTCTTGAAAGTTAAGAAAATACATACCAACTGTTCATTTCGGAAGAAATTAAAACGTGTAGCTGATATTTATTCGCCAACATGCAAATAATCGAAGCACTTGAGAATAAATTAAGTCAAAAGTAGGTCAATTGGTTTTAAACTACCAATGTATTTGATAAACTACAAACACATTAACTGCATTATGCATCAGTTGATTTGAAGAGAGAGTTGGTGTAAGTGAATTCAATTTCATGCATATTAACCACAGTCAAGGAGACTTGAGTGCAATTATTTCGATCTAATTTTCATTAAAGTTTTCATACATTGGCTGTTGAAATTTAGTAAAAGTAATGTGAATATAAATATGTACTAAATATAAGAGTATTGTAATTGTTCTATTTTGTAAAAATATAATGTGAGAAATTTTATTATATTTTTTACTAAATTCAAAATCAGCTGATTCTAAGAATAGCTGTTTGTAAAGGATTATTACCATATATATTTTAGAATGCTTTTAGTGGCTCTTTTACATACAGTAATTTTACATCACTTCATGTCATTCTGCAGATTACACAAAAAGTAGCATGGAGCCATGTTTCAGATAAGATAAAAATAATGAATTACAAGTCTTAATCCACGTGATTTGATATCCGTTAAAAGGCTTGACAAGATTTTTCAACTCAGAAATACATTTGGTGAATTTAATTAGACTCTGTATGGCGAAGTGGCTAAATAATAAAATGGCGAAATTTTAAAATTTAAAGCAATTATTTACAATTCCGCCATTGTCACTTTCGATTTGGGATCTATTTTTATGCGATATATCATGTATAGGCCGATTGCAAATTGTTAGATGAACAAAGAAGATAATTAGAACAAAGGAGATAATTTGTACATTAGTTAAAAATTTCAACTTATTTTATGCGGTATACATATTCATATCAGGTTTGGGCAATGATATTGATGCGAGAAGCTTTAAGCCCTTGCAGTAGTATGCTACATATTATATTTACGATAATATTATCAATCTTATTTTCTTGACTGGCGTAGAGAACGCTTACGCGGTTATAGCCGAGTCCACAATAGCGCGCCACGCATCTCTCCTTTTGGCGGTTTTGCGCCAATTGGTAATACCAAGTGAAGACAGGTCCTTCTCCACCTGGTCCTTCCATCGGAGTGGAGGCCTCCCTCTTCCTCGGCTTCCACCAGCAGGCACACACTTTCGAACACTTTCAGAGCAGGAGCACTTTCGTCCATTCGAACAACATGACCTAGCCAGCGTAGCCGCTGTATTTTTAATCGCTGGACTATGTCTACTTCCTTTTTTTTGGTGTTGCTTAATTTTGCAGGGATACCAAATTCAGACATTGCGGCGTAGAGGCAACTCCTTTTCGTGCTGTCGAAACCCTCTTTTCACGGGTCTATTCAAAGATTTGGCGCATGGATCATATCTGGTCAGATGTAGATTTTCCAGGTCTAAAGTCACACTGATAAGGTCCAATCAGTTTGTTGACGGGGGGCTTTAGTGTTTCACACAGTACGCTCAATAGTACCTTATAGGCGATATTTAGTAAGACTCCTAAAGGTTTGGTTTTTGTTCGTCGAGAGAGGACTTTACTTTATATTAAATTATCTACAACTTTAAAGTTATGACTGTCAACAGTGACGTGGGAGCCAAGACGCGAATGCGCTGACTGTTTGTTTGACGACAGGAGATATTTCGTCTTGTCCTCGTTCACCACCAGACCCATACGCTTCGCTTCCTTATCCAGTCTGGAAAAAGCAGAACGGCGCGGGTGTTGTTTCCAATGATATCGATATCATCGGCGTACGCCAAAGCTGTACACTCTTATAGAAGATTGTACCTTCTCTATTTAGCTCTGCAGCTCGTATTATTTTCTCCAGCATCAAGTTAAAGAAGTCGCACGATAGTGAGTCACCTTGTCTGAAACCTCGTCTGGTATCGAACGGCTCGGAGAGGTCCTTCCCGATCCTGACGGAGCTTTTGGTGTTGCTCAACGTCAACTTACACAGCCGTATTAGTTTTGCGGGGATACCAAATTCAGACATCGCGGCATAAAGGCAGCTCCTTTTCGTGCTGTCGAAAGCAGCTTTAAAGTCGACAAAGAGATGGTGTGTGTCGATCCTATTTTCACGGGTCTTTTCCAAGATTAGGCGCATGGTGAATATCTGGTCGGTTGTTGATATTCCAGGTCTAAAGCCACACTGATAAGGTCCAATCAGTTTGTTGACGGTGGGCTTATGTCTTTCACACAGTACGCTCGATAGAACCTTATAGGTGATATTTAGGAGGCTTATACCACGGTAGTTGGCGCAGATTGTGGGGTCTCCCTTCTTATGGATTGGGCAGAGTACACTGGGATTCCAATCGTCAGGCATGCTTTCTTCCGACCATATTCTGCAAAGAAGCTGATGCAAGCACCTTATCAGTTCTTCGCCGCCGTATTTGAATAGCTTGGCCGGTTATCCATCGGCCCCGCCGCCTTGTTGTTCTTCAAGCGGATAATTGCTACTCAAATTTCATCATGGTCGGATAATGTAACATCTGTTTCATCGTCGTCGATTGTGGAATCGGGTCGCCATCTCCTGGTGTTGTACTTTCACTGCCATTCAGCATATTATCATTGCAAACTAAAATATTAATTTATATTAATATGTTAAATTATTTCGATCCGAAGCACTTGTTTTAATCTAACTAACTTCAAAACCAATTCTCTTAAGTAATACTGTTTTGCATTTTGAAAACACAATTTGAAGGCCATTTGCAATACGTCCGCTTCTATTCATATTTCTTAAAAGCTCGAATATAAAGCAGCCGCTGCATTTGTTGTTTGGGTAGGAGATGTCATCTGAATTTACAGCAACCCGCAAATATACTCAAACCAACTGCAAAAGTAACCTTTATAAATGCGAGTAGTTGGTTAAGAGTCGTTTTATGTGGCACAAATGCAATTATTCATGCAACTTGGAAATTTATAAAACTAATGAAGGGGTGAAGGTGAAATCCGCAGAATGTGAAGGGATTTTGTGATTAATGAAAACGGCCGCGATTTAAAGAAATATTCTAAGGCCAAATGTACTTACTATTGGCTTTTTGGAAAAGGTTTAAAAATTATGAAAAGAAATTCCAATTACGAATCTATTAATGTAGTGCATTATGATAATTATTCAAATATGTTTGAATTTGGATCCCCTATATTTATGCGTAGAATATGGTAAGGTTGATAATCAATTGGCGATCTGTCGTTGTGTGTGTGGAATTTGTGAAAAACCTTCGATGATGATACCTCTGTATGTAGGGGTATAATTTTGGTAATAAGTTTATAATAATATAATTCCTCAAAAGCTAAATTAATAAAAATATATTCCGTTTAAGAAAATCGTTCCACACATCTTCGAATATAACAGTGATATTAGATACATGTGTTACTGTTGCTGTGAACTAAATATTTATATGTTTATTGATTTTTCTTTAGTATATTACCTGAGTACGGTACAAAATGTATTTGTTATTCATACTTATTTACTAATTCTGAAAGCTCTAACCACACACATAGAGTAATGTCATAAGCTATTAAACTGTCACTGCCATTTGAATCTAAATTTGTGGAAGACAGAAAAGAAAAGTACACACCTATAAATAAATATGTTGCTATACCTGTAGAACGGCAAGCGTGCATATATGCTTTTGTGTCACAAAAGTTATTATTTTTCGAATGTATATGGATGTTTGTTTCTTAACCTGACATACATGCACTTGTATGCCTGGGTATGCCATTGTTTTATTACATTATATTTTATTTTTTGTTTGTAGCAGTGGCTACTGAAAGGTCTATCTATCTATTTGCAAGTACACACATCTGCTTATGGTATGTCATGGCGTATACGCAACATATAATTTGTGCTTTTATTCGTAGACATTTCTTGCGCTACTTTTCAACCGTTCTTAGCTCAGTTATGTTTTAAGTGGAAAAATGAATTTATCGTGTGGTGACATGCCTTTCTTAGTATCAGTGAATTTGTAGAATTTTTGATTTTTTCCGCGAACAAGCGACGTCAAACCATTTTGACATTTGCTGTCGTAGGTCTAACCAGATTATTGAGCATTTCCTCTTATGAATATGGCACAAGTATGGTATGAAGAATTGGTTTTTGCATATGTATATATATATTTCCTAATTAGCGTATATTTATATGGGTTGAGTTGAGGTTCTGCCACTGAATAATCAATATATTGAGACATGTGAGCTTTTTTTTCGTTTCAACGCCATCCTCGACGACTATCTGTCCAATATGTGAATATTTCGAAGAGATTAGCTTCGCTTACAGTCATAAAATTCAGCAGATGCAGAAATTGAGATAATCAAACAAAATGTTTGTTTCGGTAACGTGAAGGTATTTCAGACACTTCTGAAGAGACTATCCTTTCAGTAGAGCTTAAAAAAATATTATGTTTGAAATAAAACTTCCCTTTAAATACCTATATTCTCAAAACTGGTATTTATTTGTGTAAAAGTCAAAGGCCAAAAGCGCAACAAAATCTGAATATTTTCAACTAGACAGCTATTTGTTCTCCGTCAACTTAGCTAAGATTGAGTAATCTCATTTGAGTCAACATACATATAAATGGGTGTATATATGTGAATGAATATATGAAGCTCAGCTGGTATTAAAGGGATACTGGTGAGTAAACAAAACCTTAAGCTTGCGTATCTTCATAATATTTTTTCTTAGTTATTCGGAGATCGTTAGTATCTAACTTACATTTGCTGTTTCTGATTCCCCAAGCTTTAGCTATGTCTGTATATGGACATAGAATGGAATTAGTATGTTTTTCTGATTAAATCTCAGAAATTGGTCACTGTGCATATGTCTCACTCACACAAATGCCTAATGGTTAATAAAAATAGGGTTAAAAGACTACACAGCTAATCAAACAGGTCAGTAAGCGACACATGTGCAGTCAGACACAATACCACGGCCAGCACACACAGTACCGGGAAATGCCGGCACATTTGCTAGCGCTAATCTAGCGAAAAGCGTCACGACTGTCGAATGTGGTGGCTTGAACGTTTCGCTTAACGGCAGCACATAAGTAGCGACACTGAGTGGGTCACAAGCCAGTATGTGACCGAGTGTTGCCCCACTATTTAGCTGACAGCGGCAAATACGCGTCGCCGTGGCGTGCTTTAGTCGCCTTGCTTCGTTGCTGTTGTTGAGTCGTGACTGTGTGGTAACAAAGCATGAGCTACGCGAACTAGACAGCTGAGCGCTGAGACAGGGGGGGTTGCGACAAGAGTCAGAGTGTGCTGGCGCACAGCACAAACAACTCATTATAGTTGCAATTGCATGTAACGGTATTTATAATTACAGTTATTGCAGACAGAGGAATATGAGAATGGAAGACGGTCAACGTGGCCGGTCACTCGATTTGATTTCCTGCCGCGTAAAGGTTGCGTGCTGCCTACTGCCGGCAAACTTTATTGCTTTTTGTACTGGCGTATAATAAGAATAACTGTTAAGTATTGACAAAACGGAAAGGATAAAAATAAATATATCGAGTGCGTGTTTGAGAGTGTGGCATGCAAAACGTTTGTAAAACTATAAACAAATTATTGGTGTTCTTAAACGTGTGAATATTTTAAAAGATTAAAGCGGCCATGTGAACAATTGTTTGTGTTTATACGCGAGTATTCTTTAAAGAGCTAAAAAAAGTTGTTTGTGCAACATGGTGCCACCACCGAACGTTTCCAAATATTTGATGAATGTGCGCTCGTCTCAACGTAAATTTCCATCAGGCGCGCCACAGTCACCATCAAACCAACAACAACACCAACAACAAAAGTATCAAAAACAACAATCGGGGCAAAAACAACAACGCAATTTATATGATTGTAAGTGGTCGGCTGCAGTAGAAGCCTAAGATCCTAAAATTAGATTTAGAAAATTCGTTAAAAAAAATAGAAAATAAAATACAAACACGTTAAAAATCAGTATTAAATAGACAAAATATAGTATATCGAACTCTGCATATCCTAATTTAATAATCTCTCGATGTGAAATGCCATATGTTTGTCCAATTGATACACTAAATTTCACCAATCCCTGTCAGATACTGTATTTTCATTCAAATTTAATACCTTTAAACTATAAGTTTGTACAAGAGCCGCCAACCGTTAATTTAGAAATAATGAAAACGAATTGACTTCGTTTGGTATGTTTAATACTTAATTAATAAATTACTTTGTTTAATGGAGCGAGACCGATTAATAACAATAATTTAGCCAATTGCGTATGAACAATTCAAGCGAATAAACGGAAACTTTAGCTTTTCAATGTCATTAATATCTTAAAATGCTTGCAAATGACGGAGATTTAATTGATGTTGTCAACCTTTTATTTATGTATACCAAAAGGTTAATGGGAATCTAAAATTTCTTTGAAATGTTGACCATCCGAACACCATTTAAAAAAGTATATTATTAATAAGTTTTTTTCAATCAAACTTCGACTTCCTCACAAAGATGTGTTTAAACGAATATGTACTTCATTAAACAATAGTATTATGATTTTTTCAGCGATATAAATTACAGTAACTAGTTTAGACTATTTTTTATTTTTTATGTTGTATTTTATATTTTTTTAAGGAATAAAGCGCCAAACAATAAGTACTAATATAATTTCATCGAATTTCTATAACTCAAAGTTCTCCAAAGAACTTTCATACAAATTTCATTCCATAAATTGACCATTTTCATCAGGGTATAATACAAAATTTCAAATTTTACTGTCGAGGTAGAATTTTAAAAGAGTCCGTCTATATCGTATGGAGGCGACCAAAAATATGATATTATACTTCTGAATTGCATAAATCATGTAACAAAGGCATGAGATACAAACGTCAAGAGCCAAACAATTGCAAACTACAACCAAAAAATTACAGAATACATGTTTTAACGTATGAACATAAAACGTTTAGCGTAGTAAATAAATAAAACAGTGTATAAATCTTATTTTAGAGCTTTTTAAAAATGTATATGTTTTAATGAAAATTCTATAACTCGAAGTTTTTTTGTGGATAATGGCGATTCGAGTTAGAGAAGTTCCACTGTATTATGAATGATAATTTGAAGTTTTACGATTTTCCATTAATTATGCATTTATAATTTATATGCAATAATCCTTTATTATTAAGCGTATACAAATCCGGGATTGCGTAGGTTGCAACTCGCTGCAGTCACGTTTGATTGACCTCAAGATATGAATGCCTGCTCAAGAAATATTTGAAAACATAAGTGCGTATATAAATACAAAAACACATGAAACCAGTTGTATGTATCCTAAAGCCATTTATTGCTTGCTAAACCACAGAGGGGCAAAACCAAATGCAATTAATTGCGGCGTCTCTGGGGTAACAGGAAATGAGAGTGTAGTTGTGTGTGTGTTGATAGTTTTTGGGTTTTGTTTTATTATAATTTATGAATGTCCAACTCTTGACAATTATTTCATATTTATTTGATTTAATTTTTAATCAGACGCTAATTGATTCCATCACCAAAGCTAAATCAATTATTAATAACGGTCGAAATGCATAATCACATTAAAATTTCGGAAGTATATGTGTTGATATACTACATACAACAGTTGTCAGGTAATTAGCAACGACAAAGTTTCTGAGATATTTCGCTGTGGCATCGCTTGTGGAAAAATTGTCGAGGTCGGACTATAACTTTTCAAGGTCTCGGATATCGAACGTGAAAAACTCAGTGCCTAAGGGTAATTTTTCACCACAAATATCGGTAAATATCTTAGATATTTTAATTTAATTCAGGGGGAATCTTTTTCTCCTAATAGTGTGTCTCTGTACCAAAAAAGGTTCAAATCGGGACATAACTTCTCCTAGCTCCCATATACCTAATTATAGGTTTCAGGAATTACCTCAGCCCTAATACACTACACATAGAAATTTTCGTTATTATATTGGATTCTATGCCGAATATCTAGGTCAAATTATGTTATCTTAATATAATTTCATCAATAAATTGTGAGAGTAAAAAAAATTGGGTTGCACCCGAACTTAGACTTTGCTTACTTGTTTTTAATTACTATTTGGTTATAAAACCTTTTTTCTTATACTGATCTTCATGTCGTCATCAAGCAAGCAATATTCTACCAAACACCGAATAATTGTTTTCTTGGATATTTAGACATAAATACATCCTGAATTTTTCGTAAAATACCAGTGAAACTCGTTTTTGGGTCTTCTCGGAAGTGGATTGCTATCTTGAGGTCTACTCCGAATGATTTTTCCGCCCTTTCACTAACTTTTTACGTGCAAAATTAGGAATAATGGTTTTAAAATTTGCAAATTATTTAAGACATTAAATACTACTTTTTTGAATATTCGACAAGGTTTTCAATTTCACTGTACGACTTTGTAGCGTGCGACTTTGTAGAGTAGCAAACCTACTTTGTGGGAATAAAATAACGGAAAATTTAGGAATTGTATTCTTATTCTAATCAATCCCTATCAAAAGGAAGCGTTGCTAATTAGTTGACAACAGCTGTAAGTTGACTAAATTATTTATTTCTAATCAATGAAATCGTTGGGGGAAAAATATCAGATTATAATTAATGAAAGATATATATCTATATATACATATTTACGTCTGTACATACATTTGCTACAATTTATGCGCCTCATTACTAAAGTAATTAGCAATAAAACTGTAAATATTAATATTTTGTGGTACTAAATTATTTTTTGGGAATTACACCTATTAAAGCTATTTTATAGAGAATATAATTCATCCATAAAATTTAGCTTTCAATAACAGCTAGTATGTTTATATGTTAGTTATAAATAAATACACTTTTTTGTAGCATGTCGAAACCCGAAAACATTTTTTTAAGTGAAAGCATGTTTGAATTTCCAATCCTTTGTCTTGAATGCGATCGCATGCAAATTTTGAATAAAAGCATTAAGTTTTACGTTTCCATTACGTGAATGATGTTTGCGACAAGCAAAAAGAAATGCAATTTGAAAATTCGTTTAGTTAAATTTGATCGATACAAACTTGATTGTAATTGAATTGCAGACAGCAAAACATCGCAAACGGACGAGGAGAAGCAACGCGACCGACAGCGCAGCGAACGCGAAGCGAAGAAAGAGGAGCAGGACGCCATCAATTACAAGGTGAGTCAAGCACACAGCCACTCTCACAAAACCATATAAAAAGATATGCATAGACAAACATACATACACTCATAAAGACACATTCAAAAGTAAGACAAAATCATAGATGAAAGAAAGAGTGCAAAAAAAGGCACAACGTCTGTTGTGATTCCATTTAATTTGAAGTTTTTATTGAATGTTTTATTAAAACAACACACACACTCCCTCACTTACCAAGCAATATATTCTTAATGTACCCAATCTCTTCTCTCCTGCGTATGTTTTGCAGCGCGACAAAGAGGCACGTGAGGCGCGTTTGCTCGATTTGGAGATTCGCCGACAGCAGAAACGTGAGGAGCATAAGCGCAACATCAGTTGCAACAACAACAACACCAGAAGCAACAATCACAAGCAGGCACGAGCGAGAAGAGTCCACCCACGACATCGGGCCAGTCACAACAACAACAACAGCAACTGCAACAACAACAGCAAGTGACTGGCGCTGGCAGCAGCAGCAGCGGCACGACCACAGCGCCCCGCATACAAACGCCACCAGATCGTTCGTGTCCGCCGGCGTTTCGCAGTCGATCCATCGAGCGTGAGCTACACTACGAGCGCAAAAGGTATTCGGCACCGGAAACAGCCGAAATCAAGGTGAGTGTACGACGAGGCTTGTATATGTGTGTGTGTCAAGCTTTGCCTTGAACGTGATTGCAATTTTCGACTGTTCAGTGCCCACTGTGGAGAGCTCATTAAAAAAGTAAATTGCAGTTTTATTTTATGTTTATATACTTTTTTAATTCACGCCTCATCACAGTTTACTTTTTAATTTGCTTCGACAGCGATTGCTGATGCCTGCTCGTTTTACTTCTCTCTCCTTTTATCGCGTTTCACTATATTCATATATTCATTGAGCCTATTTAAATTACTTGAATATTTCTCTTTTATCTCGTTTGCACAAATTTCTTACAGGAGGGTGTAAGCACGACACCATCACCGCAGGCTATAACTGGACCGCCGCCAGCCACACATCATTCGGTGGTGGCGGGCCCTCCGGCAACAGCAGCAGCTGCTACAGCTGCTATAATCCCAATATTACCGCTTGGAGTTGCCACCTTGCGTGATGACTCCACGGAGTCGGAGCAATCCGTGACATGTGCGCAGGCCCAGCCAGATGCGTATCATCGCATTATGTAAGTGCAAAAATTACTTTAATCTATTCTTATATATGTGTATCTATAAATTTATAATTACCGTAACGGAAGTGGATAAAAAGTAAAGAATTTTTACCCATATGTAATACAAATATCTAATGTAATGTTAAGTTTATAGTTTCTTACAACAATTAGCCGATATGTAGGTATTCCTCTATATGTAAATACCAACGTTCACAACCCAAACGTACTCCACTTAGTTAGTTGAGGTCAAAAGGGAAAGCATTTTGCAATTATCTGCTCACTGCTGCATGAAGTGGCCACCAGTGGCCAACATTGCAGAACTAATGAAATAATCGATTCTTGATTTCGTGTAGCACGCACCAACTCACTCACACACCCAAACAGAATTCATATCGATTTTCCAAGTGTGAGTGTGTGCGTGTGGAATTCTCTTTTTATTTTTATACTCTCGCAACAAAAGTTGCTAAGAGAGTATTATAGTTTTGTTCAACGGTTATTTGTAAGTCATAAAACTAAACGAGATAGATATAGGGTTATATATATCAAAATGATCAGGGTGACGAGACGAGTCAAAATCCGAATGTCTGTCTGTCCGTCCGTCTGTCCGTGCAACGAATAACTTGAGTAAAAATTGAGATATAACGAAACTTGGAACACGTATTCCTTGTCACCCTGAGGAGGTTGCTTTCGAAAATGGGCAAAATCGGACCATTGCCACGCCCACAAAATGGCGAAAACCAAAAACACATGAAGAGCTATAACTAAGCCATAAATAAAGTTATGATAATACAATTTGGAACATAGGATCGTATTAGGGAGGAGCACATTTGAATGTAATTTTTTTGGAAAAGTGGGCGTGACCCCGCCCCCAAATAGGTTTTTTGTTTATAACTCGCAAACCAATAAAGCTATATAAACCAAACTTTCTGCAGTCGTTTATTTTAGACATTTCCTTATACAGTCCAAAAATGAAAGAAATCGGATAATAACCAGGCCCACCTCCCATACAAAGGTTAGGTCGAAAATGACTAAAAGTACGTTAACTCACTAACGAGAAACGTCAGAAACACTAAATTTTACAGAAGAAATAGCAGAAGGAAGCTGCACTCAGATTTTTATACAAAATGAAAAATGGGCATGGCATCGCCCACTCATATCTCAGGAACTACTCGACCGATTTCAATGAAATTCGGTATATAATACTTTCTTGACACCCTGATGACACATGTGAAAAACGGATGAAATCGGTTCATAACTACGATAACTTCCCACATAACTCAATTTTGAATTCCATCTGATTCGTTCACTTTATAATGCATACATAAGGAACCAATGAAGATAGCGGAATAAAACTTTACACAAATAGTACATATCATCTCTGGCTTCACTTGAGAAAAAATTGTCGAAAACGGACTATAACTTTTCAAGGCCCCTGTTATCAAACATGTTGAACTCCGCGCCTAAGGGTAAATTTTAACCGAAAATATGGATAAATCTCTCTGATAATTTAATGTAATTCAGAGGAAATTGTTTATTCTAATAGTGTGTCTCGGTTCCAAAAATTATTAAAATCGGGTCACAACATCTCCTAGCTCCCATATACCTAATTATAGGCTTTTCAAAAATATGGTGGGCTTTAATCTGCATATATGTATTGCTTAATATGTGAGATATCTTAGCGAAATTAAGTGAGTGTATAGTCTTGGATATAGTGTACCTTGCTGGTGAAAATGAATGAAATCGGTTCAGGAATTTCCTCAGCCCTTTGTGCCGAATTTATAGGTAAATTTGGGTGTTATCTTAATAAAATTTCTTCAATAAATAGCGAGAGTATAAAATGTTCGGTTGCACCCGAACTTAACCTTTCCTTACTTGTTATTTTTACAATTTCCCTCAATTATAACTAGTACGTGCATGGAAAGAAAATAGTTGGTGTTTGGTAAAAAGGGTGGCAACTCGCAAATACATATCTACAAGCACAAACCCACATAAATGTAGACTTATGTGTTCCAGCCCCAGCAGTGAGTAGCAATGTGGCAATTGTAAATTGTATTGCATTTTAAATGCAATCAGATTGCCAGAACGCGCTGTAGGGTGGGTAGACTTTCGTTCGGACCGTCGTTTGCTCGACTGCATTCAGCACAGTTGAATGATTTTGGTGGAAAGGTTTGCTGGTTGGACGCTGCTCTGTTGCTTCGTTTGCCCTTATGCTGCTTGCTGTAGTTGGTGTTGTTGTTTTCGCATTTTCCCCTCGCAAGAGTACACAGCCATAAACGCAACTTACAAGCGTAGCGTAAGAATCACTAGCGCATTCGGGCTTCCATACACACTAGCAAATATTCTTGTAAACATATTTACATACAGATATATATAGATGAAAGCTATATACTTGTTTGGTTTTCGCTTGAAGGCTCTTCTCATGAACTGAGTGGTTAACGCTTCGCAGTCTTATGTAAGTGCCTGTTACAAATGGCGGTTCGTTGGGCGGAAAGCGAAATAAGAACTGCATGCGTTCGTGCACTCTGCTACCGCTTTCTGGTGAAATTCGGTTTATTATTGTTGGCATATTTGCTTTTTACTGCTATGCCATTAATTTACTGCTGCCGTGTTTGGTTGTGTGAAGGACAATGTCAAGAGCTCACACCTCGAACTCATTAAGCAATTGGATTTAAGAGTATATGCGAATATTTATTTGGAAGACTGCAATGATTTTACATTTGCAATGACTCTGGAACCTCACAACCAAGCACCCGCAGCTTCTGGCGAATCACCATCCTATGGAACACAATTCCTCTGCTATTGGCAATGTATATGTCACAATTAAATGTTTGGCAGTGGGGTAACAGCTCATTGCAGATGATTCACCTCCAATCCTACCAAATAATAAAACCTTCCTGACCATTAATCATGGCTTGCCCACTGTTTGCTCCAGAGTGGATCGATTTTGTTGTGATTCTACAACGATTTTCAGATGGAAATTCATTAAATTAGTAATTTATTTAAATGGCTACCATGGATAATCGAAACAGATACTTGCTTCGGTCAAGCATGATGGTCGGACTAGATGATTCTAATTACATTACAACTAGCCCTCTAAAGCGTGGTGCATTTTTTACATCAAAATTACCATTTTATTCTACCATTGTTCCAAACTAATCCCCGATACGGAAAGAAGATCTGCAAATATTAAATTTTTGAATATTTTCTTCTCATTCTATACAGAACTAAAAATTTCAGCATTTACTTTCATTCGCGTACTAATGTTTTCAAAGCAAGAAAAATGCAAAAGTATGAAAACTAAGAGGTTAATGGTTTTTATGTTGAGGCGAAAACTTATCAACTGTTGCATCGCTTTCATCTTCTTCGCTGCACTATTCATGCCTGTTTTCCTTTTTGTATTCACAACAACACAGCAGACACATTTATGAAAAAACAACAAAGCCAAAGTAAACAAAAGCTGTTGCAGTGTCACAAACTACGTCGTAACTCGAGCAGCAGTAGCGTGACAGCGGTATGCCATTCCAAGCACAAACTCACATACCTTTCAATACACTAGAATAGCATGCAGACAACTGTAGCATACTTTTGTGCGCCATCACCGAGTCTCGCTTTGTTTTCATTCACTTTCGCGGGACAAAACTGCGAATGTCTGGAACGTAAGAAATTCATGACAGAATGGATTGAGGTTCGAAAATGCAGAAGGAAAATTGCCAAAAAATACGTATACGAAAAATGGAAGAAAGTAAAAATTCCTAAAGTTAATACTCATATTAAATGATAAATAATTAAATTTGGAAAGACACGTTGACAATCTTCTGAGTTGTCGAATGCAACGTACACGTACAGGTAGAACATTCCTTCCGTTAGCGTCTTTTCTTATCTGTCAATGCGGTTGTCAAGTTAAACCATGTTGTGGAAGGACTTGAAAATTGAAATTCTTGAGCATTTCGTGTATCACTGTTACGCAAGTTGGCTTAAGTCAGAG
This sequence comes from Zeugodacus tau, assembly GCA_031772095.1. Taxonomy (NCBI): domain Eukaryota; kingdom Metazoa; phylum Arthropoda; class Insecta; order Diptera; family Tephritidae; genus Zeugodacus; species Zeugodacus tau. The sequence goes on along the minus strand of CM062650.1, from coordinate 29,260,330 downwards.
ATAGAGAGAGAGAAAAATACCGGTACATTATACAGAATAATAACAAATAGCTGTGATTGTCTTAAAGAAATGAGTAATCTGGATCGAAAGATGCCATGAAGCTTTTAAGAAATCCAAATGGAGAACTTAAAATGCAAATTAATGATTTTTTAAATAACATAATTTAGACTAAAATTATAACTTATCATTATTTTAGATTTATAATATTAATAAATTTTATCTATTGAAATATTGGGTTATATTTTTTAAATTTCTTTAACTTCAAAAGTATATATTAATGGAGTTATATTTTAACGAATCTTAGATAAAAACAAGTAAGGAAGGGCTAAGTTCGGGTGTAACCGAACATTTTATACTCTCGCAATTTATTTATTTAACTTTATTTATATTATGAGTATATAATTAATATTCGTCATATATATCGTATAAAGTCCATTGAAAGTTGGAAACCATAATATTAGGTTAGAAGCACCGAGGTCCTCGTGTTCGATATATGGGCCTTAAAAACCTATGGTCCGATTTCGGCTATTTTTAGAATGGGGCTGCCACACTATAAACATAGTATTTGTGCAAAGTTCTGCACCGATATCTTCGCTAGTGCTTACTGTATATATTGTAAAGTAACCGATTCAGATTGTCTTCAAAGTTCTGGTATATGGGAAGTAGGCGCCTATTTTCACAACATATCATTGGGATGTAAGGAAACTATTACAAACCAAGTTTCATTGAAGTGTAGAGTGTTGAGTGCAGCTTTCATCTGTCATTTCTTATGTGAAATTTAGTGTTTCTGACGGTTTTCGTTAATGAGTTAACCCACTTTTAGTAATTTTCAACCTAACTTTTGTATGGGAGGTGGGCGTGGTTATTATCCGATTTCTGTCATTTTTGAACTGTATAAGGAAGTGGCTAAAAAAAACGACTGCAGAAAGTTTGGTTTATATAGCTCTATTGGTTTCCGAGATATGTACAAAAAACCTATTTGGGGGCAGGGCCACGCCCACTTCCACAAAAAAATTACATCCAAATATACCCCTTCATAGTGTGATCCTTCATACCAAATTTTATTTCCATAGCTTTATTTATGGCTTAGTTATGGCACTTTATGTGTTTTCGGTTTTCGACATTTTGTGGGCGTGGCAGTGGTCCGATTTTGCTCATTTTCGAAAGCAACCTTCCTATGGTGCCAAGAAATAAGTGTTCCAAGTTTCATTAAGATATCTTAATTTTTACTCAAGTTACAGCTTGCACAGACGGACGGACGGACGGACTGACGGACGGACGGACAGACAGACATTCGGATTTGAACTCCACTCTTCACCCTGATCACTTTGGTATATATAACCCTATATCTAATTCGTTTAGTTTTGGGTGTTACAAACAACCGTTATGTGAACAAAACTATAATACTCTCTTAGCAACTTTGTTGCGAGAGTATAAAAATCTGTCTTTTATTTTACGCCTCCATCCTCTTTTCATCCTCCATCCTTTTCTTTTATCATTTGTAGACACAATTGCCACAGATATTGGTGGATATCCTGAAAGACATGCAGTATCTAAATCAATGGAGGAAGACATGCAGTAAATGAAAGGTGAGTTTATTTAGTAATATTTGAATATATGTATGTATATGCCAGTAGATGAAAGTGTGAAGATTTTTTTTCTTAAAATCTAATTTCGGTTATATACACATGTATCGAAATATCATTTTCTAACAAATAAAAATTCGAAATCATATATTCGAAATATCATTTTCGTAAACATATAATTTGAAAGATATACATTTCGAAATATCATTTCTAAAACTAATATTCATTCCTAAAAGTAATATTCGAAGATTTGCCGAATATAGTTAAAAATATTAATCTATTTGAGAAAAAACATCTATATGATAATGAAAAGTCGGTAAATTAAAAATATCCGGGAAATTACCAAAATTAAACATAAAGCAATCAAAGAACAATTAATATTTGCCTAAATAACTCAGTAATGAAAACACAATTTTGATCTATTTATTTATACAACAGGTAAATGCCGGCGTCGACTTAAGACAGAATTGTATTTCCCCGAGTGCATCATAAGTTTTGTGCAGAGATGTCGGGATAATGGCGTCATTGTGTCGATCATTGTCGGCAGTATTGTGCCGGGTGATATGCGGATCTTAAAGTTCATTATGAAAATCGTGAATGCAGTGAAGTTCTTGAAGACCTGTATTTACTCAACAAAGAGGAACTGGGGGACAATCGCAAAGCGTTTCAACTGTTGGTGGAAGAAAATGCGGGGCGCACAGTGCGAATGTTACTGGGCAACAATTTAGAGGGATATGGCTTCAATTATTCACCATGAATCGCTTGAAGAAATGTGCAGCAAACAGGGGAACACAAAGTATATAAATCATTTAAAATTGTGGTATTAACACAATTCCAATAGTTTCAATAAAGACTTTAAATAGTAAATATAGGAAAATAAAAAGTTTTAAATTTCTGTAACTTAATGAACAAGCAATAATGAGGTGTACGAAGAAGTAAGTATATTTAATAGTTTTACTTGTTTATATATCAAATCTAAAGTTCCAAGATACTTCTGATGAAATATTTTTGTTAAATTTCTGTAGAAATCAATCGAGTATATTGAATTTGTATGAGGAAATTCCGTCAGGCTCGTTGTATATGAATCATAATTTGTATATGATCGATGTAATCGATGAATATACGTAGTATTTGGATTAATGAAACTCAGAAAAAGTTGCTTGGTCAACAGTATGCAAGCATACTATAAAATTCCTAATATTCTGAAACGCCTTAGCTATAAAATTGTAGAAAAGTTGAAGGATTGTCACCGGTTAAAACTGTTTTTATACAAAATATTTCAGAATTATGGGAACTTTCTCTATATATAAAATGTTATGCTAAACACCATATTAGGTTTATTAATGTTTTATTACTATAGTGCTTGCAGGAAGAGAGCAAATTAATTGCTATTGAGGTTATCTATCGACAGACAGTCCATAGACATAGATATTTGGATTGCTGGTTATTCCTCTATGAAATTCTGTGGCACTAAACAAACAAAAAGCGAATTTTCAAAAAATTCCTCTTTACACTTTCCAATATTGAAAAATCATGATTTTCTATTTATTTAAGTTAAACTTGCAAAACTCTCAGACTATATTTCTTTGAATTTAGAGTACTGATGTTTCGTATGAGCACTCCTAAGGTATTAATTGAATGTTCTCATTGTTATTGGAGACTTTATTTATTTTTTTATATGTAGAAGTACATATTTCTCTACAAAACCTAACCAAAAAGTCAGCTTAACATCTTTTGCTATTTATTCACTTTTTGGCATTCAACTTTATGGACGGAGGTGTGATAAAAAATGAGTTGAGTGACGCGTGTGTGACGGTATGATCAACAACCACTTTGCAAATAATATTGAGAAATACAAAAAACATATAGCGTGAAAAAATACGATCACAATGATTTGACGATTTGTATTTGTCCTCTAGAGCAAACAATTTATTCTAACATATTGTTGTCACGTTTTTGGTTTGTTTTGTATATTTGTGAGTTGGTAGCTGCTTTTTGGCAAACAATCTTTTGTGTGACTATTTGTGGTGCTTTGTTGTTGTACAAACAATTTGTGATTGGATTAGGTGACTCGGGCACCTTTTGATGTATAACATTTGAAGAATTTGCATTTTTTATTAAATTACTTACATATATGAGGAAGTATTTGTATACATTTGTATGTGACCAAATCATATTTATGTGGATTTCTGTCTCTCAGTTTCATTTCAAAAACACCCCATATAATTATATCGATTAAATAATAGCAAAAATAACATTAAAACATCTGCAAAATAGAAAACAGAGTGAATTCAATGACTAAATATATATTCTGTATGTTTTTGTTGTTGGTTTGAAATGTGCAATTTTAGTTTAGTTAATTACATTTATACAAACCCGAACTTGGAACAATACTGGAAAGCACAAAAAACTATTTTGTTTTACTAGACATATTGCAACAATCGCAGCAAACTTTGCTTAAAATTCTTTATATGAGCTTGTATTTGTATAATAATTTCAAGCTACATTTAACTGAGTAACTCTTTTTTATTTACTCTTGCCTACGAGTTGGTTATCTAAAAATTTATTTTAATGAATAGGTCTCTGTGTAAATCCAGAGAATCGTTAATTTTCCTTTTCAAACTTCAATAAATAAAAAACATAAACAAAACCTAAATCATCTAAGTTATGACAGATAAAATATTGCGGTGTTTTTAAATACCTTCAGGGCAATTTTAATTCCTTTCAGCATGCTTTCCGCACTCTCCACAAATTATAGAAATAATGATAGAAATAGAAATTGAGACAGTTTTATTTTCGCATTTTGCTTCACCATTAAATTATATAATGCCTACATTTTAACTACTGACGTAATTATTTCTGCTTAAAACAAGCTGTTTTCAAATACCTCTTACCGCGGGTCGGGGAAAATATTGAAACACCAAGCTTGATATTCTGTTTTTTATTTTGGTTTTTCACTTATTTATATACAAATATTAGAATTATCTTAACTATCTAAATATATATGTTTGTGTGTATGTTTATATGTATATTTTATATGCTGCACGATAAGAGGTTATTTCAAATGCACACAAGCAACTGACCAAATGTATTTTTAGAACCAATAGGTTATCTTGCGCATACATATAAGTGTTTGTTGAGTGTATGCATGTTGCATATAGATGCATGCGTGCCTCATATAAATGTATGTGTGTTGCATTTTAATGTATGTATATGTTTATGCCTTTGTGTCACTGACGATTTCAGTAGTTTCAACAAAAACTCTGCTGAAGAAACTTATTACAAGTGTTCCTTGTCATTTTGATGTTGATTGGCATTCAAAATAAATGGAATGTATAATATAATACAGAGCCCAGTATTTTAAAAACGTAAAACGTTCGGGAGGAGCATCGGAAGCGTGTGTTTTGTGTTCTGTATTTGTTCTTTCTTACGGACATTTTTTTTAGTTTCACAAGTTCACAAGTTGAAGCAATTAAAAACATTTTTATAAAATCATACAACTAAAGGACGTCTAAAAGGAAAATATGTTAAACATTAATTTGGTGTCACCAAGCCATACAAAATAACATACAAAGTACATTTGGACAATAATTGACAGAAAATGAGTTTTGAAAGCAACAACAAAGCACTCATTCAACGGAATTACGAAAAAACTTGCCCAGGAAAGCATTTGACATTTATTATTGGCAAATGGAAAAATCTAATGCAATGAAAACTCGTAGAGAGATGAAAATGAAGTCGAGGGCATTTCAAATGTACACACGCCTGTATATGTGAATGCACTTTGAGCATGTCAAAGAACCATTTACTATTTTCACACGTATTTGAGAACGATAAAATGTGTGTGTATATCATATTTGTTGCGTTTAAAGCTTCACAAAAGTATGAAGTTTGTAGCGTCTGTTCATCAAAGTTCGGTTGCTAACGGAGATATGCTTCGGAGTAAGGAACGTGATAGAAATATAGTTGTGCAATAACCTCAAACATCCTGAGGACAAGTTTGGCAAGATTGGCTTTGGAAAGAATTGAGGATTAATCCCTCGTTCGATAGAGGTTACGATTTCTAAAATTGTATGTACCATCAAAGGTTGGTTGCTTTTTCGAAACAGCCGGATCGATATAACCGAAACTATCCAGAATTTTTATTTGGCCAAAAGACTGTCTACTCAATAGAACTTTTTTAAATGAATTCAATTTAAAAAGAAAATAGTCCATAATTTCGTCCCTGAGTGTTTAATTTAGCACTACACAAATGACATGCGTAAATAATTTCAATCTTTCTCTATGAGCGATTTTCTTTCTTTATGTTTACTGATGCTTTATTCTTTTATTAAGCTAGTCCACATGACGTACATGTTCTATAATACAAATGTTTGTAAGTTATATTATCATTGCTACTTGTCAAATTTTTATTTCTTTCACTTATTGCCATTTTGTGCTGCTTCCGTGCGCTTCCTGTTTTGGTATCGTTTTCTCTTTCCGTTATTTCTTCCTCCTTTTACTTCCTTTGTTATTTACTGCGATTATTCATGCGTATTATATAACAAAATGCTGACAACAGTGGAATCAAAACTGATGGATGGGGCTGTATATAATACTGATGACTACACCAAAAGTGCATTTTCAAATTTGCTGCGATTTCATTTCACATGTACAAATGTGTGAATTAAGCAGAGTGTGTGGATATACTAAATAACAGCTTTTAAATCTAAGTTAGAATTGATAGGAGTGTGGTGATTGAAATTGCTTGTATGTTTAAAATAAGTGCATGTAAAAGAACTGGTCCTTTGTATTATATATTAAAACGCTTCTCAAAGTCTACATTATTGATTTAAATTTATAATTTTTACAAAATAACCGTAGTGAATAAAAAAGGATCCTGAAGTTAAGCTCAATGATGACAAAAAACTTTCTTTTACTTCTAGCACTCATCTACGCCAAAACTGCTCTATGTGTTCAGATAGTTTAGTGATTTTGAGCTACAATATGAATTCTACAATTTTTATATGTGTTTTTTCATAGGTCAGATATCAGAGCAGAGCTCTTTAAGTTATTATTTTTTTGTACCAGAAATATTAAACTTTCTAGCATATAACTTATGGGTTTAATATTAGTATTTAATAATAAAAAAATTATTTCATGATTTAATATTTAGAGAGTTCTCACTATTTCGGCAACAATTTAAATTATATTTTTTTATCCATCCCTGTGGTTTCCCTAATTAAATTAATTGATTTATTATATGAAGCTCCACAAACACGAAGGTTAGAGTGGAAAAAGAACTTGACCAATAAAGCAAAACTTACCGTCACGTGCTCGTGTGAAATGAAGAAGTGTGAAAAGAACGCCATTAAATTGGCAGGCGAGGTAAAGTAACGAATTCATAGCAGTTAGTTAAAGGAAAAATAACAACAACAACAAGAGCGATTAGGTATACTGCACTTAAGGTGCATTCGTAAAGTGTGAATGTTGTGCGAAATTGGTGGGTTGAGTGGCGGTTTGCCGCATGATATACAGTGGATAAGCGATGAGAGTGCACGGTAGTACATGCAAGTTTGTAAAGAAATAATTGAAAGGAGTGTGCACCATGTAAAGTCCACCAACCGACGAGATTGAGAGAGGGGTATACACACATCTACATATGTGTGTCAACATGAGTAGGTAAATCTGTGTGTTTGTAGTTGTGTGTCAACATAAAATGACAATCACGTGTTTACGACAAGCACTTACGACAAGTGACTCGAATTCACTAAAACACGGATAAGCACTGCAGTGGATAGCTCTAAAAGATTATACACATTTATCTCGAATATGTAAATAGCACATGTCCAGAGAGAGCGCATTCGCATTCAAGCATCTGCTGGAAAAGGCCAAAATCCCGTTTTATTCGTCCACACATGATTCTGCCACAAAGCTGATAGTATCATTAAAGGCAGGAGTGCATATAGCTCGCTATTAAAACTGCACTTAAATTCTAAATGTCCTCATTAAACAATGGCGAGTATGTGGTGCTAGTTTCTGCAATACATTGCTACTTCCATTTCCATCGCTCAAACTTTGTTAGCAGCCACTTAAATGCAATGCAGTTACGCATTAAGGAGCGAAACTCGCCTACGATGCTGCATTTTGCTTTATGCACAGCCAGAGAGAGAGCGTAATGAGAATTGAATTGAGCTGAGAGGTGCTCTGAAGTGTTGCAACGACTTGAATTTCTCGAACTATATTGCAGTGTTGATATTTTGTGGCGATAATGCTAGGATATTTTTTGAAATTTATTTTTTTAGGCAAACCGTGGTTCTCCCTTAAGTCGATTAGTTTTCTGTGATTTTGTTCATAGTTTCCTAGTTTCAACGACGGCGTTTACGAGTGTTTCTTACATAGTCGTGTTTTCCAAACTGAAAGAACCAGAAGTGTAATCTCAATAACGTTCTTCAAGTAATAGTACGAGAGCTAGCAACGTCAAAAAAACAAGAATTTCAGGTAGGCCAGTTTTTGGATATGCTATCTCTCTCACTCCCCCGGTCATCATACAGGCAATCTGGCTGGCGGTAGCGGTTGCGTTCATCAGTGCGCATCGTACCTTAGGTTAGGTTGAAAATTACTAAAAGTGGGTTAACTCACTAAAGAGAAACGTCAGAAACACTAAATTTTGCAGAAGAAATAGCAGAAGGGAGCTGTACTCAGATTTTTTTACAAAATGGAAAATGGGCGTGGCATCGCCCACTTATGGGTCAAAAACCATATCTCAGGAACTACTCGACCGATTCGAATGAAATTCGGTATATAATATTTTCTTGACACCCTGATAACACTGACAAAAAATGGGCGAAATCGGTTCACACCCACTACTACTTTCCTTATAACTCAATTTTGAATTCCATCTTATTCCTTAACTTTATAATGTAAACATAAGGAACCAATGAAGATAACGGAATAAAACTTTACACAAATAGTGCATATTATCCTTGGCTTCACTTGTGAAAAAATTGTCGAAAACGGACCATAACTTTTCAAGGCCCCAGATATCGAACATGTTGAACTCAGCGCCTAAGGATAAATTTTAACCGAAAATATGGGTAAATCTCTCAGATATCTCAATTTAATTCAGAGGAAATTGTTTTCTTCTAATAGTGTGTCTCTGTTCCAAAAATTATTAAAATCGGGTCATAACATTTCCATATACCTCATTGTAGGTTTTTCAAAAATACGGTGAGCTTTATTCCGCATATATGTATGTATTGGTTAAATTTCTTCAATAAATTGCAAGAGTATAAAATGTTCGGTTGCACCCGAACTTAGCCTTTCCTTACTTGTTTGAAATAATTTTTATTGACTACAAGCAGCTGTTGTCGTTTAATAAAAAATAGGCGTTTGGCACCGTTTAAACAACATCAAAAATATCTGGCAATAATAAGTTTTTGTTGAGAATTGTTTAATAAAAATATTAAAAAAAAAACTTCTTAAAATGATATTAAAACGATGCGCACTGATGAACGCAACCGCTACCGCCAGCCAGATAGCCTGTATGATGTCCGGGGGAGTGAGAGAGATAGCATATCTAAAAACTGGCCTACCTGAAATTCTTGCTTAAAAACGTTGCTAGCTCTTAGACTATAAGGTAATGCTAACTAAGAATAAGAAAAATCAGATATTTGAGATGTTGTGATATTAATGGGGAAGCTCAAGCCAAAGTCGGCTCCTCTTTCTATATCAAGGAACTATTAGATAATGTTACTGTTCCTATGTACTTCAATTTGAACGCCTAATTCATGATATCTTTCGCCGAGAGATCATCTATGATTATTTATCTAAAAGTAGGATGTAGTTAAGGTCAAAATTCCAACTACGACCTCAGTCAACCTGTTTAAAACCCGGATAGAGATTAGATGTCAAATAAAATAAGATTATTTTCTCTCGATGCGGACAAAGGAAAACTTGAAGTTATGTTCGAGTAACTCAAGACCCTCACTTTAGTCGGAAATACCAAGATAAAATACCAAACTCTCATGATAAATTCTGCTTGAATTGCAACAATGTATTTCAAATTCTTCCAAATAATCACAAACTTCGTTGGTAATGTAATCAAAACAACGATGCTGCACACGATGCTGCTCGCTCAGCGTCTCCGCTGGACAAGCTTTTACAGTGCGCTCTCGCTTTCATGCTCTCAAACAAATAACGTAGAAGGAAGACAAGAAATGATGAGCAACGAGCTGTAACTGTAACATCTCACTTAATGTTATTTTGTAGCAATAGTAATAGCAACAACAATATACTCGCTGCTTCACGAAATTGCATGCTTTCACAGCCTGAATGCTGCTTCGTCGAATCAACACTACACTGGGAGGGAAATCACCCACTGGTTGCTGCTGGTGCCACTGCTGGTGCCACTGCTGGTTCAAACGAAACGAAGAGACCGGTGTGAGGCTTCGTGCTCTGAGGTAGTCAGCTGTGTCTGCCATGCCGCAGCAGCAGCAACAGCAATGGCAGCAACAGCAGATAGCAACGAATTTTTGCACACAGTCTCATGTAACGAGCGAGCTAAATAAACAAGCGCGCTGCCAAGTAGCCAGGCAGCTGGCGAGTTGGCCCAGCGTCAGAGTGTTTCTCGCTACAAACGAGTGTGGTTGTCTTGAAAATACGAAATTCACTGCGAGCGACGCTAGATGTGGTAACAAAAAACCAGCAAGAATTAGAAAAGAAAATAATAATGCAGAAAGCATTTTTGAAATAAAAAGCTTAAAGCAAAAGTGCACAAAGAGATGAAAATGTGTCTGTTGGCGAAGAATTGGGAAAATTCATAAGAAAGTGCAAAAATATTTATAAAAATTTTGTGGAAAATAATTTTGAAATTTTTAAGTTGAAAGATGTTTTAAACACAAGTTTTTCAGTTAAAGTGAACATTTTAAACATATTTTGTTGAATTATAACACCTATTTGCTGTTTTTGTGTTTTTTCCAAATTCGTGTAGTTTGTGTTAAAAAGTAAGCAACAAGAAATGCCTTGAAGCTGCGCGAAAACTGCAGCAACGACGATGCATGAACATACAGACATCGTTGGAACAACAACAAGCGATGGCAAAAAATTAGCAACAGCCTTCACGAGTTTGCAAGCAAACACACACATTCACATACGTTTTTATCCATATAAGCAGGCAGCATTTACTACTTATGTGGAAGCACAGACATATGTATGTGCATATATGAACTACCTAGTATGTGTCTGTCTTTGCATGTAGTAAGCACTGAAAGCCCTGTCTGCACTTATTGTTGATTATCGCCAGCCATAAAACTATCAGCGCTATTATCGAGCTTGCAATTGTGCACGTGAACAGCAAAATAAAATTTAAGAATATTCAAAAAGAAAACAAACACGAAACTCGCTGGCAATTTGAGGCTCATATGTTTATATTCGTGAATGTTTGCTTGTTTTGGCGGTGTGAATTTGTTGAAAATTCGCGGTTGTTGTAGCACTTGCAATCCTTCATCGGCGTCTTGTCTGTGTATAAGTAAGTGTGTGTGCGCCCCTCCAGTATTTTGCGTGTTCGTCTATTTCGCCCAAATTGCAACTGAAGACATATATTATGCGCCAGCGGTGCTCCAATATCTGCAACAAATCACTGCTAAATGTATATCGTGTACACTCTTGTTGTAAGCCGTGGCGTATAAGTAATATGAGTTTTCACCCGCTGCCGCTGTTGTTAATATGGGGGAATGAAAATGCAGGTCCACCCTACTTTTAGTAGCTATTTGCTTGCTATTTGGCTATGGGTTTTGGCATTTAGCAACTTTTGTTTGTTTTTGGCAGTTTTATGGCCGAGAAGGATTACACGACTCTACAAAAAAAAAATTTTCTTTGTCCTAAAGTTCATTTTATGATTTTCTGATTAATTATGAACAAAAACGACAAGAAAGTACCTTCTTTTCGTATAAAGTTTGCTTTTGTAAAAGTTATAGTAATAATACTATATTTGGGGTTAATTAAGAGATAGTACCAATGAACATAAAAGAAAAAGTAAAAGTGTGCACTTTTAAGTTACTTTTTACTTTTTTGTAAGTTATTTTGATAGTAAAACTTAATTAAAATGTTTCTTTAAAAAATATCGTTAAAACGGTGTCCTAAGTAAAAAAGCAAACTTTTTCATGGCATATATTTTTTTCGTCTAATTAAGACCTAAACAATGGAAATTTACTGCTTTAAAGTTATGGTAAAATTTTGTGTTGCTCCGTGTTATGTGTGCTGTGGAATTTCTTGAAATAATTTAATTTTGGATCATTTAGACGATGTAATTAAATATTAATATGGAATGCATGAGAGCGTGACTATTATGCAGTGAAGTGTACTCATATGGTAATGATATGATAGCAATATATATAGAAATAAATATTTGTAATTAATATATAAAAGACCTTACTGAGTCTAAAAATATTTATAAACCGAAATTCCCTAAAACATAATTAAATAATAATAATGTAACGTTTTAATATTTTAAATATATAAAAAATAAATATAAAATATATATTTTAAAATTAATTATTTTAAAAGTTAGCCCAGACCTTGATAATACTTTGCAGAAGAGGATGTTTTACAAAAAAATGGAATAATATACAAATTATTTTGTTAGAAGAAAGGCAGAACACTTAAATGTAGTTTTTAAAATATTATCAGTTCTCTTTCTTATTGGCTTTTGTTATATGAAATTTGGAAAACTGAAATTGCTGAGTGGGAAGTCAAATATGCACTCGTTTTAACTAGTAAATAATTGCTCAATTAGATGGTTGTAGAGTTAGGGTCGTGAGGGAAAATGTTTCTAATAAATATTATTATTATTTATTGTTATTAGCATTTGAAAGACAGTGCTCAGTGTCAAGTCTCCAAGTTTTTTTAAGAATACAAAAAATAATTATACTAATATTATGATATAAAAATATAAAAATTTAGGGACTGTTTTGAGGAAGTTTAAAATTTGTGGATCTTTCCACCTCAATTTATTTAACCCTTTAATTAATTTTACGTTGTCTCTTATTTATTGCATTCAAGTTGATCCAACCAAAGTGTTTTGTAAGAAAAAAAATTTCCTTATTTTCTACTTTATTAGTTCTATCTACAGTGTAGCAGATACAAAAGGTCGTAGGGAGCAAAATTTGGTGACTTCGGTTTTGGATAGAGCTGCTGTTTCGTTGACAAGTTTTTTTACAATCTCTAATCGAAGACCTTCTAGGATATTAAAGATTTTTTTGTAAAAAAATGTAATATTAAAATGTTCAATTCAAATACAATAGATTTAGTCGATAAATAAAATAATAAAAATAATGTTAATTAAATTATTGGAGAATTTTATTTTTAAATTGATTTTAATTAATTCGAACCTTCGTCGAACATTCATTCTTCTATTTCACATTATTGGCATTGGAATTGTATAACAATTCAGGGCAATCGATTTAAAACGAATCGATTCGTGATTAATCTTTAACCTAGTTCATTAAAAACAACAGTCACGTAATGCAAAATGAGAAGGAAACAGCTTAAAATCAACGAAAGAACATTACAAAACACATACGTGAAGGGACAGCTGCACAAACTATAAAATTCCCGAGCCACAAATGCGCATTAATTACCTTAATTTGACTTGTTTTACTGACTGCAAGTAAGCACAAGGCATCAGAGCATGAAGACCCTTTCGACGACAATTCAAAAAAACAACAAAAAAGTAGAAAAATAAACGAACCAAAGTGAAAAGCAGAAATGAATAGAAACGGAAAAACAATATTAGATGCATGAAACTATACAACCACACTGACACACACCAAAAGTCGTTTCGGAAAAAAAGTCTAACGGCTAAAACGAATTAATGGAAGGCGAAAAAGCGCAACAGAGCAGATTTCAAGCGGGGGCAAACAGAAAACGTTTACAATTGTTTTAGCCACTTGTCAACAGAATCTTCATCGTTGCTGCGGTTGACAACCTTCAGACTTTCGTCGTTATTACTATTGTTATTGTGGCTGTTAGGCTAGGCTGTCTATTAAAGCATTGTGACTGCTAGCTTGCTTAACATATACATATACGCGCACTTGATTGCTCTAATGTGTGTGTGTGCTATGGCAAGCATCAAACTTTCTTTTCGTTTTCAATTGTTGTTGTTAATTTCGTTGTCTCTGATATTTTACATTGCGCTTGCCATTTTTGAGTCTGTATGCTATTCCGTTGGCATTCGTCATAACACTTTACAGCGCCTACAAATATGCCTCGGTTGAAATGATTGCTGAGCATTTTCACTGGAAATCCTCAAAATTTTCCCGAATTTCGTTGCGAAATTTTTGTTTGGGTTAGTGACTGTGCGCAGAGCCGTATTAAGTTCTGAAATGTATGTTCTTTTTCAGTGTTTGAAATTCGCCGTCATCTAATTTGAATGTGTCAACAAGTTCAATTGACCTTTTGGTTGTTGGTTTGTTTTAGTGTGAATGTCTATGTTCTTCATTAAATACTTAGTGAACTTAGTCAGACGACGTTAATGCACTTACGTTTTGCGGTCCATAAAGTCCAACATAAATATAAATACATCCCAGTAGGATAACTAATCAATATTGATTGATTGTAGCAATTGTTTTCAAATATCCAGTAGTTTTGTAGATATATCATGAGTTCGCATAGCATTTTTGTGTTTATTTCAATAGACAGATAGTCACTTTCGAGGTTACTGACTATATATAAAATAGTAACCGTTGGACTAGTTTGTGAGTTGACTAGTCATTTATTTGAGTTGTTGAATAATAGGATTTCTATTAAGAAAATAGAGTGTTTGAATACCAATGATTTTGCTACCGTATGCCCAATGATTTACTACATATTTTATTCGAAAAACTATATCGGTATCCTACCAATTGTTCTCAATACGATTCACACTACTTCATACTAAACACAGATTTCCTATGAATACAAAACCCCAGTTATTGGAGATTAGTAATAGTGGAGAAGCATTCAGGCGAAAGACACAGGTTGTTCCAATAATGTAATAATGTCCAAAAATTAGCTTCGTAAACTAGTGGTCGTTTAATTAGAGGTCGATGAACATCTCTGAAAAATAACTAAGTAAAATAACTAAAGAAAAATGACCTTATGTTGGCTCCATTCTATTTGTGTGTTTGTGCGAAATTGGCTGTGCTTGCATGAATATTATTGAAAACGTTCTACCAATTTTTAGTCGTCAAAAAATGAAGAGTTCTCGTTTTTGCCTTGCAACACTTTATTTTGAAGCCCTACTTTTTAACGAGATTTTGGTGAACTGCTGAAGCTTTAGGAAAGAGATTTGGTTTGTTGATTTGAATATATTTGAGGAGTTCATATATGCTTACATACAAAAATATCCAACGCCGACCAAATCTGACTTTACTTCAGTAACGAGTACTTTGTTGAAACTTCAATAAAATAAATACTTAAATTTCTTTAAAGTTACTATAAGAAAATTTTGTTAATGATTGCAATGCTCACATCTACGGCTTAACACCCAGCATATTCCTGTACAAAGGCGGCTTCTTGCCTTCATGGTTGCAAAGTTTACGCGTCATCAGTGCCCTTGCAGATGAACTCTGTGTCTTTTGCTCTATACCAATGTCATTTCATAAACTTACGCACATATATGCATACACATGTCTGTACATGGAGATATACATAAGTGAAGCAAATGCGGGTATGCCCCAACATGCAACCGAAGCCGATAGTCCAGCTCAGTTCAATTGCAAATGAAACTTGCAAGCGTTTTGCCGACGATTTAACAACTGAGAATGGAATTTTGAAACAAAATGGAAAAAATTTTAGAAAAGTAAAAAAACGAACAGAATAACGAGCGTTTGGTAAAGTATGAAAATAGTAAAAATCAAAATGTGCGAGAAGGAGAAGCGGTAAAAAGTAGGAAAACTAAAATTGCATAAGTTTTATAGTTATTTTTCTAAGGATTCGATTTTATTGGTATATGTATGTGAAACGGCAGATTTATGTGTGTGTGTGCCTGCGAGTGTACGAGTGTGGAGGCTGCGGCTCCGATTGCACCTCGATGCTGTTGGCGCTGCCGGTCAAACCCCCTTCCCTTACTCGTGGCATTTGCGGTGTGTGTGTGTTTGAATTGGCCGACTAGCGAGGTGTTGTTGTTGTGCGAAAGGACTCGGTTGCAAGAGTACGGGAGAGCGCATTATTGCCGCAATGATATGCTGGCGATGATGACACGAAGCATAGTTGTGGTCTAAACGTTAAGACCAACACATATACACAGTAACATACGCAACACATAACGGTCATGTGTGCGTCCAAACGTGACTGAAACTGACAGAAAATAAATAAATAAAATAATTTCGCTCGCATGCGGTGCATTGTGCGCGTGCAGGATAAATTCACTATAAATCAGCTGATTTTCGAAAACAGAAATAAAGTATGGCCGTTTGCAACAACCAAATGAAAATCAAATAAAATGCTAAATTTATGAGCGAAATGCAATTCTACTTGATTTGTGGCAATGTACAACCACAAATCTATAATTGAAATGTGCAAGTGTCGGATATAAAGAATAATGATATTTCATACACAATTTCAATGCAATTGCAGGTGCAGCCGCCACAGTGGCGTTTATGGAAAAATTGTTTGAAATTTGAAATTCTTCAAACAAAAATAAAATAATTGATTAGATAAGTGAAATAATAAGTGTAATTCAAACATATCCTTCAAATGTATTCATTAATATTAAATAGACTATAAAAGGAAAGAAATTAAAATTCATAAAAAAATTTGAGAATAATATTGTAAAAAATTAAATTGGAAAGCAGTGAAATATCAAAAGAGTTGTTCTTAGCAAGTTTTTAAAATTAAAATTAATGCTTATAATTAATGCTTAAATAATCTTTAGTAAAAAAAATACAATTTGTTAAAATTGTAGACTAAAATGGATTAATTCAACAAAAACGAGTGTTAGAGCAAATACGTAAGTATATAAGAATATATAGAGTTTTAATACAATTTAAAAAACATTAAAATGTTGAATAGTGTTCAAAAAAAAAAAATAACAAAAAATTAAGAATAACGTGTATGAAAAAACTACAATTAAAAATAAAATTTTCGATTAAATCATTTAAAAATGGTGTTAAAATTTTAAACATAATACACCTAACTTCAATAATTAATTATAAAGAATAACATATACAGAATGTAAAATACTCATCTATATATATAAAAATGAATGCCATTTTTCGTTGTGACTTTATAACTCAAGAACGGGCTCACCTATCCAAACCAAATTTTTAGGCTTTGTTTGGACTATTCAGTAGATGGTTTGTGTTTTGAAATTTTAAGAATCGGATACCAGGGTCTCGAGAAATAGGCCAAAATGTGGACCCGGATAACCCTAGGATGTGTTAGTACAATATGGGTAGCAAATGGAAGCTGTTGATGATTTCTATAGTATAGAGTATTTTTGATGCCGCTCCGTGACTAGGGTCTCGAGATATCGGCAAAAAGTTTCAAAAATTTCACCACACATATGTTACATTTTTATACTCTCGCAACAAAGTTGCTAGCAACAAAGTTGCTACGAGAGTATTATAGTTTTGTCCACATAACGGTTGGTTGTAAGTCCTAAAACTAAACGAGTTAGATATAGGGTTATATATATCAAAATGATCGGGATGACGAGAAAAGTTCAAATCCGGATGTCTGTCTGTCCGTCCGTCTGTCCGTCCGTCTGTCCGTCTGTCCGTCCGTCTGTCCGTCCGTCCGTGCAAGCTATAACTTGAGTAAAAATTGAGATATCTTAATGAAACTTGGAACACGTGTTCCTTGGCACCATAAGAAGGTTAAGTTCGAAAATCAGCAAAATCGGACCATTGCCACGCCCACAAAATGGCGAAAACCAAAAACACATAAAGTGTCATAACTAAGCCATAAATGAAGATATAAAAGTAAAATTTGGAATAAAGGATCGCACTAGGAGGGGGCATATTTGGATGTAATTTTTTTGGGGAAGTGGGCGTGGCCCCGCCCTCTACTAAGTTTTTTGTATATATCTCGCAAACCAATAGAGCTATATAAACCAAACTTTCTGCAGTCGTTTCTTTTAGCCATTTCCTTATACAGTCTAAAAATTACAGAAATCGGATAATAACCACGCCCCCCTCCCATACAAAGGTTAGGTTGAAAATTACTTAAAGTGGGTTAGCTCACTAACGAAAAACGTCAGAAACACTAAATTTCACATAAGAATTGGCAGATGAAAGCTGCACTCAGATTTTTTTACAAAATGGAAAATGGGCGTGGCGTCGCCCACTTATGGGTCAAAAACCATATCTCAGGAACTACTCGACCGATTTCAATGAAACTTGGTTTGTAATAGTTTCCTTACATCCCAATGATATGTTGTGAAAATAGGCCAAATCGCTTCACAACCACGCCTACTTCCTATATACCAGAACTTTGAAGACGATCTGAATCGTTAACTTTACAATATATAAAGTAAGCACTAGTGAAGATATCGATGCAGAACTTTGCACAAATACTACGTTGTGACAGCCCCATTCTAAAAATCACCGAAATCGGACCATAGGTTGTCAAGGCCCCATATATCGAATATGAGGACCTCGGTGCTTCTAACCTAATATTAGGGTTTCCAACTTTCAATGAACTTTACACAATATATATGTTGAATATGTGGGTCAAATTATGTATTATGTATTAAATAAAGTTAAATAAATAAATTGCGAGAGTATAAAATGTTCGGTTACACCCGAACTTAGCCCTTCCTTACTTGTTTTTATTTAACTCGTACCTACTTGGAAAGCTGAAAAGCGCTCAATGTATGGTGGAATTATTTTTAAAAACACACCAAAAACCCATTTGTTTGGTCAGATTCATCCCACTTAGCCAGCGGATTATACGTTTTCATATTAACATACATACATCAATAATAGTTTAATCATTTACTAAACGATTTGTTACCTACTTAGCTATGCTCTTTCGCTCTCAAAATTTATGAACTTTCGTCTTAACTAGCATACTTATTATTCCCTAATGACACTATATTGCCATCTTCGTATATTGGTAGCCCACGGAATATGAACGAATATGCACAAGACGCAATGTGTTATGTAAGAATATACGGTCGACCGGATCTGTTTATTACATTTACATGTAATCCGCAGTGGGATGACATCAAAAACAATTTATTTGCAGGACAGTCGACAACCGATCGTCATGACATTACTGCGCGTGTTTTTCGGCAAAAATGTAAAGCAATTATGGATTTAATTGCGAAATTATATGTATTTGGGGAGGTACGTTGCCATATGTACTCCATTGAATGGCAGAAAAGGGGATTGCCGCACGCACATATACTAATTTGGCTGGTACATAAAGTAACTCCGGATCAAATCGATAACCTTATATCAGCTGAAATTCCTCATCACACTGCTGATCCTGAGTTATTTCAAGTTGTCGTTAAAAACATGATACATGGACCGTGCGGTGAACTAAATATGAATTCACCATGTATGATTGATGAAAAGTGTTCGAAACGATACCCAAGGCAATTTACTTCAGACACAATAACGGGCAATGACGGATATCCGTTGTATCGACGTAGATCACCTAATGATAATGGCAAAACGGCAACCATTAGAATGCATAACCAGGAAGTTGAAGTTGATAATCGTTGGGTGGTTCCGTATTGTCCATTATTAATGAAAATATACAACGCTGATATAAATGTGGAATATTGTAATTCTGTCAAATCCATTAAATATATTTGCAAGTATGTAAATAAAGGGAGCGATATGGCTATTTTCGGTGTTGCTGGTGAGAATAGAAATGATGAAATTACTCAGTATCAAATGGGTCGCTATATTAGTAGCAATGAAGCTGTCTGGAGGATTATGTCCAATGCACGAAAGACATCCTGCGGTTGTTCACTTGGCTGTACATCTTGAGAATGGCCAACGTGTTTATTTTAATGTAGCAAATTTATTGGAAAGGGCAGCGCAACCACCAGCAACCACGTTAACAGCTTTTTTCAAATTATGCGAAACTGATACATTTGCGATAACTTTGTTATATTCTGAAGTGCCTCAGTATTACACATGGAATGTGTCTTCGAAAAAATTTCAAAGACGTAAACAAGGAACAGCAGTTCAAGGGCATCCTGGCATTTTCCAAACCGATGCAATTGGCAGAATATATACAGTACATCCAAACAATGTTGAGTGTTTTTATTTGAGATTGTTATTAGTTAACGTGAATGGCTCAAAATCATTTCAATTGAGAACAGTCAACGGTCATTTGTGTGAAACATACCGTGAAGCATGCCAACTTTTGCATTTGTTGGAGGATGATGCTCATTGGGATTCAACACTTTATGATGCATCTATTTCGGCTCATCCTCAACAAATACGAATGCTGTTTGCCGTTATATTATCAAGATGTATGCCATCAAATCCACTTGAATTATGGAACAAATATAAACATAATATTGCAGAAGATATTTTAATTCGTATGCGTCATCATGCAAGAAATCCTGATTTGTTGATAACTTTGGAACAGTACAACGAAGCTTTGATAATAATTGAAGATATGTGTCTACGGATTGCAAATAAAACATTAGTACAATTGGGTATGACCGCACCAAATCGTGACATGCATGATCTATTTGATCGTGAATTGCAACGTGAGCAGGAATTCAATTCTAAACATTTGCGTTTATTTGTACAATCGAATATAACCAAAATGAATATTCAGCAAAAACATGTCTATGACAAAATCATGCAAGCCATTTCCAATAATGCAGGTGGGTTATATTTCTTGAATGCACCTGGTGGTACAGGCAAAACATTTGTTATATCACTGATTTTAGCCACTATTCGATCGGAACAGAAAATTGCATTGGCACTTGCATCTTCGGGAATTGCTGCTACATTATTAGAAGGTGGTCGGACAGCACACTCTGCATTAAAATTGCCATTGAATGTACAGGTGATTGAAACTCCAACTTGCAATATTTCGAGAAATTCTGCTATGGCAAAAGTTCTGCGATTAACGTCAATTATTTTATGAGATGAGTGTACAATGGCGAATAAAAAATTACTAGAAGCATTTAATCGAACAATGCAAGATTTACGTGGTAACCAACAGCTTTTTGGTGGTGCTTTGATATTACTGTCAGGGGATTTTCGACAAACATTGCCTGTCATTCCTCGGTCAACTCATGCTGATGAAATTAATGCCTGTTTGAAGTCATCAGTTCTTTGGAGATATGTACAAAAATTGACACTGAACATTAATATGCGTATTCACCTACAAAATGATCCAGCTGCCCATGAGTTTTCAAAACAATTGTTACAAATTGGTGATGGCAAAATACAAATCGACAGAACCAACGGATTGATCAAGGTACCGAACATTTTTTGTACAATTACGAAATCGATAGATGAATTGATTGAATGTGTTTTTCCAAATATTCTTCAGAATTACAGAAACCATGATTGGTTGAGAGAACGCGCCATTTTAGCACCGAAGAACATTCATATCAATGACATTAATTTTCAAATTCAAGCAAAACTCCCAGACATATAAATCAATTGACAGTGCTATGAATCAAGATGAGGCAATGAATTATCCAACTGAATTTTTAAATTCATTAGAACCGGCTGGTATGCCACCGCATTGCTTGGATCTGAAAGTGGGTTCTTTGATTATATTATTGCGAAATATTAATCCACCAAAACTGCGTAATGGCACCAGATCGGCAGTGAAAAATTTATTGCCAAATTTGATTGAAGCTACGATCTTAACTGGTAAATCAAAAGGAGAAGTTTGTTTAATACCGCGTATCCCTATGATTCCAACTGATATGCCATTTGAATTCAAACGATTACAATATCCTGTTCGTTTATCATTTGCGATGTCCATCAACAAAGCTCAAGGGCAAACACTTAACGTTTGTGGTGTGAATTTGGAGGAATCATGTTTTTCACATGGCCAACTTTATGTTGCCTGTTCCAGAGTCGGTACCCCCAGCCGTTTGTTTATTCATGCTCAAAATGGAATAACAAAAAATATTGTTTATCCAAATGTTTTGGATAGCTAGCAAAAAATTAAATATTTTTTTTTTTTTAATAAATGAGTTTGATTTAATATTTCACTTTATATGTATTCATTGTATTGCTTTCAAAAAATCATAAAGTTCTGCTTATCTGTAACACCACATTCATTGACTGTTAGGCGGTACAAAGTTCGCCGGGTCAGCTAGTAATTTTTTAAATATAAATAGATATTTGAAATTAAATAAAAAATTAAATTCAAGAATACTCAGTAAAATTAGTAAAAAATATTTTTTTCCAGCGGTTTATAAATTAATAAAAATTAAGCTTAGTTTCCGTAATTTAACAAAAAAGTGAAATTGTTGATTGTGAATGTGATCAAACAATTAATATTATACTTGAAAATTAATAATAGCATTAAAAAAACTAAAAATAAAAACTAATACATACGTGTGAAAATTCAAGAAAAAAAATTTAATTAATAGTATAAAAAAATTAAATTAATTTAAAGGTTGGTAAATTGTAGTTCATTAAAAGTGTTTGTTCTTCAAAATTATTGTGAATGAAGTTAAAAATATTGTAATATCTTAATATTCAAAAATAGTTTTATTTTAACCATAGATGTATGTATATATGAAAGTAAATTACTAAATATGTTTATAGAAAAACGAAACTGATTATCAAAATCATTAAATATTAAATTTAATAACAAATTAATAAAAAAATTATTTTGAATATGTACTAAGTACGAGTTTAAAAGGCAATTAAAAGCTAATAATAATTGAAAAGAGAAACAAATAAATTTAATTAAAAAACGATGGAATAAATACTAATAATTATTTCCATTAAAATAGTGAATGCAAAATTGAATATAAAAGAAAAAATTATTAAACTAAATTAAAAAAATAGCCATACTTATGTATACTGAAATTTCGGAAAATTAAAAAATATCACAAATATAACAACAAGTTTTTAAAACACAACTATAACCAAAGCATATTCATTGGAGAATTAAACAAAACTATTTGCTGTTTACTAAACATTCCAAACTAATCCAAATAGAGCAATAAATATATATATCAGAAGGCTATAAATGAGTAAATCTACTGAAAAAGCCACAAAATATTCTTAAATATTCGCACACAAATTTAAAATATAAAAATAACACATGTGAAAAAAGTGTATAAGCACCAACAAGTTTTAAAATCGTAATTAGTAGGTTCTCGTCAACCCAAAACATAACCTCCAAAAAGTGCACAAAAATATAAACACACAACAATAAACCAAACGAAACGAATTAAGTATTAGAAATTGTTGAAAACAAACACACAAACACTGTTCTAATAAACCACTCTAATTGCTCTAGCCGGTCGTTGGTACATGGAACCGCCGCATAAACGCCGACAGCAACAACAGTTATAGTTGACTTACAACTTTCGCATATTAACGGTGTCGAACATCACAGTTGTCAACACTAGCATTACGTGTCGAACATTGTTGTTGATTTTGTTCGTCGTTAGGCTTGATGATGGCAATTTAGATATTCCGCCACCTCGAGTACAACAACAATGCCCACCAACTAATAAATGGGTCCGTCGTTAATGATCACAGCATCGTCACTGACCTGAAAATATATTTAATAAACGAAACTAAAAGGCGAAAAATAAAAACTTCAACCAAATAGCAAATACCAAATGAAATGTTGTTCGTAGTATAACAACAACAATAACAAATTCAGCAATACAACTGCAGCCAAGGGAATCCATCTATTTCGTATGGAACAAAGGAATTCATCGTTGTGCATGAGTAAACATCAGTAGAAGCTAATCACATCACATAAACACCAAGGAAAAATCATTTGCTGGTGAGTAAAAGAAACGATAGAAAGAGAGAGAGAGAGAGTAGACAAGAAACACTAACTAATTGGTTAGAAGTTTTTGTCTGCCGAAACCCAAAATGTGCGTCCTAATTATCTTGTGGGGATGGCAATATTTAATTGAATATGTGTATACCCTGTAGGAATTTATGCTTTAAAGTTAAGAATATTATTCAAAAAGATATTAAGTACATATGTATTAAAGTAAAGATAATAAAATTCAAGGCATGGAAACAAGTTCTCAATCTATCAACGAAAACAAAGCTCCATAGACATAAACTCATCTCCCTGAATACGTCCATGTACAGTGCCATTGGGAAAATTTATATATGCTCTAAGTAGTTTCACACCACATTCACATTAGTAACCGTTATTTACTCATTGTGCTCAATGTATTAAATTAAGTTGTGCTGCGGTTTTTCTCCTATTTCGCAGTTGCTTCATATAAGAAATGTTGTAGAATTTTCGCCATTTCATGTAAATCCCGGGGATTAACTCAACCACAATTGTGAGCAAGAAGGTGCTAATTCTGAATCACACAAGGTGAATTCAATACCTTGAATAATGTGATTTTGCATATTGAATTATTTACTTTCTTTTCCTGTGCTTTTTTTTTTTGTAAATATGGTATTTTTAGTCCGATGTAAAATAAAAAAAGTCTAACATAGTAAATGTTGTTTTAGCTATTAATATGATCGTTTAATAAAATAGTTTACCACCACTTCTTCAGATAACTACATAGTTTCTGCTTTTGATGTAAACTAATCATAAAGGCCGACATGAAATATCCCAAAAATCCTTTAATATTTTACATAATCTTTCTATGAAATACAACCATTATTCTTTATTTTTTAATTAAAAGATTGCTTTATCTTTAAACTATACTAAATAAAATGACTGTCAGTCACTGTTTTCAAAACTATATACTGCTATCATGCTGTGAAACTACATTTGCACATAAAATTAAATTGAATTTCCGTCAGCGAGCATAAAAAGAATATAAAACAGAATGGCTGACGTTCCTAATTGTAATGTTATCGGTAATGAATAAATATTGCTATTAATTGTAATTATGCGCAAGGAGAATGCGCTGCGAGGCATTGATGTGGCTATAAAATTGTTCATTTGTTAAATATACAATGAAAATTATTTTAATACCCTTCATGCGTAAAGTTATGTTTTCCTCTGTAGGTCGGTTTAACCAAAGTGTATTCAATAAAGTAAACTAAGTATAACTAACATACCCTTGTTTGACAATAAAATAGTAAACAATGCATGTATTTGTTTCCGTCTTTTTTATCTTGAACAATATGAAGGGACTTGAATACATATCATATATTCGTAATAATTAGTCAGTTTGAGCACAAAACAGCTGAATTGTTTCCATACGTTGTTTTGCACAAGCAGAAAGTATTCGGCATTTTCTTTTATTTATTTAAATTTCTTTTTGGTTTGAAATTTGTTTACTTTATAATTTCAAAACTTTTTGAATAAATTTAAGTGTTAAATCAATGGCAACATACATGTCAAATTCGGGTAAAGAAAAATTAAATGTCAACTACTTAGTTCACTTCGTTGAATACACTTTGGGTTGGCCGAAATATTTTCTGAACAATTTTCGATAAAATTATGGGCTACTATGTATATGAATGGCATTGCAATTATATCATCTTTAATATATGCTTGGGCGAAAATCTTGTCTTATAGCATATCCGAAGCACTTCCAATGGGTGGGAGATAATTTGAGAAATTAACCAGTCTTCTGAATTTATCATACAAACCATTTATGCAAATTTCCTAAAGCAACTCTGTGAAGTGCCGATAAAATCGACAATCTCGGCTGCTTAATGAGAAAATCATATCCTATTAAATTAATACTTTTGTTATGAGTAAATAGAATTCGATCCAAATTATCATATACATATATTTAATTGTTCAACCAATATTGAGTATATATGAATACAACAAAGAATGAGTTCATTTATATCATAACTGCCTCAAATAAATGATATGTTTGTGCTTCGGATAATTAGTGTCAACTGCTAATGATCCCTTCGTGGATGTGTCGTAACGAAGGCAGCACATGAGACGAAAAATCGGTCACATCGTCCATTGTCAACACTACATGTAGAGATGTGTTTAGCTGCACATGGTTCTTCGATCTCAAATAAGTTCGTAAGGAGAGATGTAATAGTTACATGTCACTACTTGGCAGTCTATCACGAAAAACAGTTGTACATTCATATTTCCACTAACCACTTACTGACTAATTTTTCCTTTTTCAGATTACTCGTTTAAATTTTTTCAAAGCTATTGATGTAATTAAATCAAATTTCGATATATTTTAAATAGGGCTGTTATCTGACTAAAAACTTGAAATTGGAAGCATAGAAATTAAATGAGATATCAAAGAATCGGTTTACAATTTTTAAAACCTTTTCTAACCTCTAAAGGATTGTAGACAAAATTAAATAAATAAAATAAAATTGCGAAGGTTTTTGCTTTGTTTGTAGGGACACCAAAACATCTGGCGAATAAATGGAAAGTTTCAAACAATAAATTTCCGTCTCTCTCCCTATCTCTACAGCCAGAGCTGGTTGTTATGCACAGTTTATGTGGCATCTGCCAAAAATATGTGAATTTTGAGCAAATACAAATAAATAGCAAATAAGTATTCAAATAAAACTTTCAAAAGCAAGAGACATTCAAAACTGCCCTGTTTTTCCTGTTGCTGCCAACCCTGCGCCTTCTTTGCCAACTTTGAACTAAATAAATACATTTTGACTACATAGTTGACTGGCCAAATGCCAATTGTTTGCGTGTCTAAAATGTGAAATTAATATTTGAAGTTTATTGAAAAAAAATTCATGCATACTTCAAGGAGGCAAGCAGAAACACTCACACGTCACACTCGTCGCATTACTCCTCTGCACCATGCGGGGGTTCCACAAATAATCGACGAAAATTAAAACTTATCCTGTGGCATTGGAGCAAAACTTTGCATGGTGCCAGTTTGAAAAGTGGCAAAAAGTTTTTGCACACTAAGGCTTTGGGGCCAAGAGCAGCCATATTTAAGGTCAGATTGGGGCTGTTCGTACGAAAGCGGCACGAACTTAAGCAAATTAAGTATACATAAATTGAAATGCTGCAAGAGTTTTTGCTAATAAATATTTGTAATTGTAGCTCCTTATTTTACGCCGTAAAATATTTGCTTCTATTGTAAGTCGTAATTTTTCATTCAAAGACTCACATTTAATTTGATTTACTGCGGGTTTAGCGAATTAAAATTTCAGAGAAAATATGAGAAATTATTGGTCCGAGTTGCAAAGACTTCCTAGAAATTTGTGATGCATTAAATGCTGAGTTGGCTGGTAGGTTTTGCTTTGTATGATTGAAATTATTTTGGTTGTTGTAGAATTGCGTATATTTAAAAATTATAATTATTATAACTGATTGATGATGTTAAATAACTCGGGTCGTATATATATATGTATGTATATACGGGTATACCCGTTATACCAATTCGCTAGTAATAGTTTAGGTTGTAAGGCTGCTTCCCAAAGGGAAACACACGTAGACTTTAAAAGACAGTTCTTTGTGAAGCCTGGATTCGACAAAGCGCCCTAAACCTACTACAAATCTGCAGAGATTTTCAACTTCTATATTCGCTATTTCGCGTGCTTCCTCGAAAAAGTGAGATCCAAGAAATTTTTCTCTTGATCTCGAAAAGGCGGGACATTCCAGAAGAAATTGATGAGATGATGGGACAATGACCAGTAAGAACCCCTATGGCTAAGGAGATGTAAAGTTAATTCGGTTGTAATAAATTGGATTGGATTTATTCTGATAGTAGAACTAAAATTTGACTTGCTCATATATGAACGAAAATATTTAATGTTAATAAAGTTTCTACTTTCGCACTAAATAAATGATTTCCTAACATTAATATAAAACTTTTGACTTCAAATCAATTAACGGCATCGGTGCTCTATTTATATAGAAATCTTAACACAATTAATTATTGAACTGCTTAATTGTATCCAATTAATTCAGTACACCGTCTGTCCTAATGGTATTATATTAATTACGTTGGCATGAAGCTGTTAATTAAAGCTGCAATTTATTTGTAATTGCCAATTTCAAAGCCATCGGCCGTCATTAGGCAATCAAGGTGTGACCATCCAACAACAACAATCAAATCAATAAAAATATTTTTAATCCAATTCCCTCCACAAAGAAACAGTGCAATATGCAATCGAATAAAATATGATTTCAATTTATTTTAGTTGCACGATTGTTCGCATGTATGAAAGCTTACGGTTGTTATGTGAAATGCTTATGAAATTATTTCCGTACTTTGCATGCAAACAGAATATGCAAATCCCTTTGCAAAGTTTTCCAGCGGAAGAAACCCATATAAATGAAATATAATGCAACACAATACATTTTTACACTCACGAAGGGCATGAAAAGGGAAATGCTCGCATAAAGCAAATGCTGTTTATACAAATCTCCAAATGCATATGTATGTAGTTGATAGATGCCACGATAAGCGGGAGACATGTTACCAGTGTTTGCGCAGTTAGTGTGTATAGTATAAATTCGACCCTATAGGAATGACGCCAGCTGGTCGGAAATGTTACTCGTTTGGAGCAAGAACTATTTCGCCTCATATGTAACGGTTGGTTTTAAGCGCTAGGAGATATCCAAAGTGTAGTGGTTTAATAACTGTTCTATGAATCGTTTTTCGATCAACGTAACTGAAATCGAGCACGATTCGTATTCGGATAAGGATTATCGGTCCCAGATAAACATATATCATAGAAGAGGCTGTCATGCTGACAATAATTCCAAAAGTAAATAGGATACTTTCAAATTATTCAATACACTGCCTGCAGGGAAGCATCAAATAAGTCAGATAGGATACCATAATACAATTAGAAATTCCTGGCTTTGATCGAAATAGGCAGAAAAACCAATTATAGAAAAAGTGTCTAATGAGTTATAACAGCTTCAGTTGATCCTCTTGAATTTGACTCTTGAAGCAAATATACGAGAGGTTTTTTAAGCTGACCTGAAGTAGGTTAAATAAAAAATTGATTTAATAATGTTACTTTGCAGGATATTGTTTTCCGTTTTAGTATTTCAAAATCCTTGAGTTTCGGTAAATAAATATTTCCCGAATCCTGCAGAGAACAATAAAATATTTAAAATTTTAGCCTACGATAATCAAGCAAAAAGACACACACACACTATGGTGTGTCAATAATGCAGCTTCTACAGTTGGTTGTCGCAGCTGCATTGAGGAGCGTCTGCTCGTTTGCGGCAGCTGTGAACTTACAGTTTAGAAAAATGTTGAAATAGTTGCTGCAATGGCAACGGAAACGAAATGTAAGGATATGAAAAGAGCAAACATACGGACATAACAATCGCATTCGTGCTTATATGTATATTCCTGTTAGTCACTTCGCGCACATAATTTCGCTTATCGCTCATTTGTAGCGACGTGGGCAAAGTATCTGCTGTTTGCTTCAGCGTGGTGGGGTTTGAGCTGTTGTTTGCTTTTTTATTTCTTTCCGCTTTAGTTGTAAAACTTTATACAATTGTAATAAATTGCATTTGCACAAATTATCCCATACAGACACTACCTTATAAATATATATACTTTTCATCATAGAAATCGCTGATTTTATTTTCCATGCTCACTTTGTTTTCTGGCTTGTTGCGCGCGTTAGACAATTTAACAAGTTGCAGCTCAGATAAGCAAACCAACTCACTGCTGCGAGGAATAATGTGTGAGTTACACCTTGGGTTTATGCAATGGTAATGTGAGAATTCTATGACAGCATGTCAGCCACTGAGGCACTGACATACATATGTGTAAAAGATTTGTATGTATGTATATGTTTGAGCAACCACTTTTGCGGGGAATACGCGCTTGTCAACAACGGCGATAAAAACAAATACAAACGTAATAAAAATACGAAATGGCATTGGTAGATGCGTCGGAAATGTATGCGCACAGACAAATACATATATAAATGTATAAAGAACAACATGCAATCACATACGCGCAACGGAAGCGTAAGCAAATGTGTACAAGCCTGTTAAGGTTGTTAGTGGATGCGAGCATCATCTTTTTCTTGTTGCTCAACTGAAAAGTGCGCAAAATATAAACAAAAAAAATGAGCTCAACGGTTTTAAGCGAAAATTTTCTGAATGACACGAATTACTCGGAATTGCTAGTAAACTGGAAGAACTGCACATATTTTTTAATATTTATTACATTTGAAATTCCCCTGCAATAGCTCAATGCAATGCAAAATATTGTTATTGTTATTATATTCTTGAGTTAAATATAACATTTGAACACCGCTTCTTAACGAGCTTATTCTTTTAAATTATTTATTTTATATTTTTGTTTTCCGAATCTCTTTGCTACGCTGTTTTTATCGAAAGATTTACTATATAAAGTTATAATTTATTATTTCACTTCTAGAATGAATGAGAAAATGGAAAGAAATGGAAAAGAACACCAGTTATAAGAGAAAATTCTCTTAGGGCCAACGGGTCGTATAAGTAACATGTTCGAAGCACAAACCAGTGAACCGTGAAGGAGACTGAGAAAATTCTCAATATGTCATTCTTAAGATTTCACTCAGTTATTTAATTCGTGTTAAATGCTCGGACTTAAATATACATATAATTGAAATTCGGAATCAAAATTGGTAGAGAATCACTTCTGGAGCCTTCCAGTTACGAGACTACCTACAGTCAACCTTTATATCAACTTGTAAAAAAAAAAAATATTTACAAGCAACAAAAATTTCATATATTCCCTTGCTTTCTCGGAAGTTCACGAAAGCAGGTGATTTGTTGGCGCCCCAAAGCATGTTATTCAAAAAATTACGGATTTCATGGTAACTTAAATGTTAAAGAGTTACTGTCAAGGCACTTAAATCTAATTTCAATTGCGACCAACAATCGCACACACATTCTTTCGTAGTCTTCCACTGACGTCAACACGTGCACGCATAAGTGCTTATGCAACTCTGTTGTTACATAAAAAATAAAAGTTGTTTTCCAAATGTACTTCTACGGATCTCGTTGTATACAGTCGCTAGTCAACAGTTAATTACCCGCAAGTGTGCAAGCAGATCTAATAAATATGAAGTAAATGTTTGATGTCGACGCCACTTATTAGTCACTCGTAGGCAGTTGTTCTCACAGATGCGAGGGCTGATTAACGAAGTGTATAAAGCTCATCCTTATACTATTTTAATCAATTATGCCAAACACAAGTGGGCTGCTGCGAGAGTACCCCACATTTTTGTTTATAAATTTAGTACATTTACATACATGTATACAGTGGCGTGCACAAATGAGTACATAATTCATTTCTTTACTTTTTTGAACGATAAAATAAGTAATAACAAAGAAAATAAAACCAAATTTTTTTTCGTTTATTCGTTGTTCCATTCTAAATAATACAAAAAAAAATTTAAAACATAAAGCAACAAATTCATAGAGAAAAAAAACCATAACAAAAATAACTCGCATGTACTCAATTTTGCACTTTTGTATGTAGTCAGCATAAAACCAGTTTATACCATTAGTTTTGAATTGTTTGCTATCGTCTTCGACCAGTAATGCAAATTTATGAGTAAAAACGTGTGATTAGTAATAAATAAAGTGTTATATCAAGTGTACCGCAATAATATTCTGTATTTAAAAAAAATGAAAAAGTTATCGCGTGATGTGGAGAATAATGTAGTTTCCTTAACAAATAATGGTGTTTCACCTGGGGAAATAGTCAAGGAGTTAAATATTAGTCAATCTGTGGTCATTCGCGTTCAAAAATGACGACATATTACTCCCAAAGAGCAAACCAGAGGGCGCCGCAAACTGTTGACCGGCGCGGATGCACGTCTTATGATGGCAGAAATGAGGAAGAAGAAGACCATTACACCGAAAAATACTTTAGTTGCCAAAAATAAGCACGTTAGTGAATGGACAGCACGACGAGCGCTCCACAACATTGGCTATATTTCAGCCGTTAAAAAAAAATAAACCTGCATTGTCCAAAAAGGACCAAAAGGCGCGAATGAAATTTGCAAGAGAGCGTAAAAATTGGACTATAAATGATTGGCAACGATTAAATTTTGATTCATCTGACCAAATAACTCGTTGCCAATCATTTATAGTCCAATTTTTACGCTCTCTTGCAAATTTCATTCGCGCCTTTTGGTCCTTTTTGGACAATGCAGGTTTATTTTTTTTAACGGCTGAAATATAGCCAATGTTGTGGAGCGCTCGTCGTGCTGTCCATTCACTAACGTGCTTATTTTTGGCAACTAAAGTATTTTTCGGTGTAATGGTCTTCTTCTTCCTCATTTCTGCCATCATAAGACGTGCATCCGCGCCGGTCAACAGTTTGCGGCGCCCTCTGGTTTGCTCTTTGGGAGTAATATATCGTCATTTTTGAACGCGAATGACCACAGATTGACTAATATTTAACTCCTTGACTATTTCCCCAGGTGAAGCACCATTATTTGTTAAGGAAACTACATTATTCTCCACATCACGCGATAACTTTTTCATTTTTTTTAAATACAGAATATTATTGCGGTACACTTGATATAATACTTTATTTATTACTAATCACACGTTTTTACTCATAAATTTGCATTACTGGTCGAAGACGATAGCAAACAATTCAAAACTAATGGTATAAACTTGTTTTATGCTGACTACATACAAAAGTGCAAAATTGAGTACATGCGAGTTATTTTTGTTATGGTTTTTTTTCTCTATGAATTTGTTGCTTTATGTTTTAAATTTTTTTTTGTATTATTTAGAATGGAACAACGAATAAACGAAAAAAAATTTGGTTTTATTTTCTTTGTTATTACTTATTTTATCGTTCAAAAAAGTAAAGAAATGAATTATGTACTCATTTGTGCACGCCACTGTATATCCACTCTAAAATATGTGGCACATTATGTAGCCTTTCATCAAACCGGCTTCTACTCGATTAAAACGCTGAGTAAGATCGATTTACCATCCAAATTTAAAATATACATTGATTTTTATTTGAATTTTAATCGACTTGAAAACGATATGCAAATATGCGACAAAAAACGTATCTGTAATTATATAACGGGTGATTTTTTTGAGGTTAGGATTTTCATGCATTAGTATTTGACAGATCACGTGGGATTTCAGACATGGTGTCAAAGAGAAAGATGCTCAGTATGCTTTGACATTTCATCATGAATAGACTTACTAACGAGCAACGCTTGCAAATCATTGAATTTTATTACCAAAATCAGTGTTCGGTTCGAAATGTGTTTCGCGCTTTACGTCCGATTTATGGTCTACATAATCGACCAAGTGAGCAAACAATTAATGCGATTGTGACCAAGTTTCGCACTCAGTTTACTTTATTGGACATTAAACCAACCACACGAATGCGTACAGTGCGTACAGAAGAGAATATTGCGTCTGTTTCTGAGAGTGTGGCTGAAGACCGTGAAATGTCGATTCGTCGCCGTTCGCAGCAATTGGGTTTGTGTTATTCGACCACATGGAAGATTTTACGCAAAGATCTTGGTGTAAAACCGTATAAAAATACAGCTCGTGCAAGAACTGAAGCCGAACGATCTGCCACAACGTCGAATTTTCAGTGAATGGGCCCTAGAAAAGTTGGCAGAAAATCCGCTTTTTATCGACAAATTTTGTTCAGCGATGAGGTTCATTTCTGGTTGAATGGCTACGTAAATAAGCAAAATTGCCGCATTTGGGGTGAAGAGCAACCAGAAGCCGTTCAAGAACTGCCCATGCATCCCGAAAAATGCACTGTTTGGTGTGGTTTGTACGCTGGTGGAATCATTGGACCGTATTTTTTCAAAGATGCTGTTGGACGCAAGGTTACGGTGAATGGCGATCGCTATCGTTCGATGCTAACAAACTTTTGTTGCCAAAAATGGAAGAACTGAACTTGGTTGACATGTGGTTTCAACAAGATGGCGCTACATGCCACACAGCTCGCGATTCTATGGCCATTTTGAGGGAAAACTTCGGAGAACAATTCATCTCAAGAAATGGACCCGTAAGTTGGCCACCAAGATCATGCGATTTAACGCCTTTAGACTATTTTTTGTGGGGCTACGTCAAGTCTAAAGTCTACAGAAATAAGCCAGCAACTATTCCAGCTTTGGAAGACAACATTTCCGAAGAAATTCGGGCTATTCCGGCCGAAATGCTCGAAAAAGTTGCCCAAAATTGGACTTTCCGAATGGACCACCTAAGACGCAGCCGCGGTCAACATTTAAATGAAATTATCTTCAAAAAGTAAATGTCATGAACCAATCTAACGTTTCAAATAAAGAACCGATGAGATTTTGCAAATTTTATGCGTTTTTTTTTTTTTAAAGTTATCAAGCTCTTAAAAAATCACCCTTTATATACGTTCTAATACTACTCGACGGTAGATGTTGCTGCTAAAAAATATCAATCATCTGATGAAACTTATCAACTTATGAAAAGCAAAAGCAAAAATGTATAACAGCTGATCGGTTATCGGGTAGTCGGCAGTGGTAAGGGCAAAAAACTAAATCAAAATTTTAATTGATCAATTAATTTGGCTGTGTGAAAACGCTAATAGGAATCTAGGAATGATTGCTAATAAAGTAATTAAAATTTATATCTTCTTTCGTAATTTTGCTTATCTTTAATAAAATAATTAATGTAAGCATATTTTTCTCTCTATATTTGCCTTCCACTTTTTTCTCCACTCTTCACTTTCTTTACCTCCCAATAATCTCAGAAGTTCAGACTAAACTGCAGCATCATTGGTAATTTGGTGTTTTTATATGCTTTTAATGAAATTGCTAGAGTCTCTTGAGCTTAATAATGTAATTTTACGAAGGCCATAAGATTATTAAAGCTGTCATGGTAATGAAATTTAACAGCCTCTCATGTGAGTATGGGGTAAATGGCATTAGATAATGAGAGACGCGAGATTAAGCGAGATTGGTTAATGAACATAATTTGCTCATAATAGTATATAACCAGTACATTGTTATTTAGTTCTCATGAGAATAGAAAAACTATAATGTTAGAAAATGTCAACTCCATTTTTTGGCTTACATTAAAGTTGTATGACAGCCCTACCTAGAATAGTTTACTAATAATAAGTTTCTCCATTTAAACCTAAAAGAATATATCGCGAATAAATAAAATCAACACCAGTGGCTCATGATTTTCACATTGCATCAGTGTTATGCTCAATTAAGTGACGTTTTCTCGAATAAATAACACAAATATGCTTTATTGCTCATAAATCCCAGTTTTTTATATACATTTTTTCAAGAATTTCTCACTTTTTAGCTCCAATATGAGAAAAATGTCTTCTCCTGACGAGTTGTTCTTTGTAAATGGGTTGGATACTAACTCAAGTGAACAGGTACAAACTTATCAGGCTTATATGAAGGAGATACTAAGTTTACATGTCAGAAAACATGAATGAGTGTAAAAATATTAGGTCCTGGGTATTTACAAACATTTATCAATGTCAACAGAATTGTTGAAAAATAGAAAACAAAGTCACTAAAACGCACATTTCGACTCAATAAAAGTAGTCTGAAAAGGAATTAATGTTCTTAAGTCTGGTTGCACGGATGGCAGCAGCGTAGTTTGAGCGAGTGTCGTTAATCATCCGTTAAGAACACTGTTGCGATAAGTTCAAATGACAAAGTAAATCATTGTACGTGTGTGTGTGTCGGTATACGTGTGTGTAAAAGGGACACTTGAATGCACATCAGCCACTGAGATTACAATCTACGAAAATTATGTGTGTGTGTTGTGTTGCTGCATTTTATGGCAAACATTTTGACAAGCGCTCATTTATGCTTCCGTCAGCTGCGACATGTGAGCACGTAAGTTTGCTGAGAGCATTTCAAAATTTTGAGCTAAAGTAGCAAGAAGAAGCAAAATATCAAGTCTTAATTTCAAAAGAAAATTGGGACTCGTTTTTTGTTTCTGTAGTCTATGTTGTTGTAGAATATAGCAGAATTAACTGTTTTTGGTATCACGACTCGTCTTGATTAAGTATGATGCGAATGATATAATTCTCATTATGATGAGAGGCAAAGCATCATTTCACTTTGCCAAGAGTGTACTCTATTTGAAATAACTTTATTATGGATGTATTTGCATATAATTATTTGACAAAATGGGACCATAGTTAAAAATTAAATAAACAATATTCTACCGGTATATCTTAAAAATTAATTAAATAATTTGTATTTTCTTAAAAATATTAATAAACAAGTAAGGAAGGGCTAAGTTCGGGTGTAACCGAACATTTTATACTCTCGCAATTTATTTATTTAACTTTATTTATATTATATAATACAGTCCATTGAAAGTTAGAGACCCTAATATTAGGTTAGAAGTACCGAGGTCCTCATGTTCGCTATATGGGTCCGATTTCGGTGATTTTTAGAATGGGGCTGCCACACTATAAACGTAGTATTTGTGCAAAGTTCTGCATCGATATCTTCACTAGTGCTTACTTTATACATTGTAAAGTTAACGATTCAGATCGTCTTCAAAGTTCTGGTATATACGAAGTAGGCGTGGTTGTGAAGCGATTTGGCCTATTTTCACAACATATCATTGGGATGTAAGGAAACTATTACAAACCAAGTTTCATTGAAATCGGTCGAGTAGTTCCTGAGATATGGTTTTTGACCCATAAGTGGGAGACGCCACGCCCATTTTCCATTTTGTAAAAAAATCTGAGTGTAGCTTTCATCTGCCATTTCTTATGTGAAATTTAGTGTTTCTGACGTTTTTATTTAGTTAGTTAACCCACTTTTAGTAATTTTCAACCTAATTTTTGTATGGGAGGTGGGCGTGGTTATTATCCGATTTCTGTCAGTTTTGAACTGTATAAGGAAACGGCTAAAAAAAACGACTGCAGAAAGTTTGGATTATATAGCTGTATTGGTTTGCGAGATATATACAAAAAACCTATTTGGGGGCGGGCCACGCCCACTTCCCCAAAAAAATTACATCCAAATATGCCTCTTCATAGTGCGATCCTTCATACCAAATTTTATTTCCATAGCTTTATTTATGGCACTTTATGTGTTTTCGGTTTTCGCCATTTTGTGGGCGTGGCAGTGGTCCGATTTTGCTGATTTTCGAACATAACCTTCTTATGGTGCCAAGGAACACGTGTTCCAAGTTTCATTAAGATATCTCAATTTTTACTCAAGTTACAGCTTGCACGGACGGACGGACAGACGGACAGACGGACGGACAGACAGACATCCGGATTTGAACTTTTCTCGTCACCCTGATCATTTTGATATATATAACCCTATATCTAACTCGTTTAGTTTTAGGACTTACAACCAACCGTTATGTGGACAAAACTATAATACTCTCGTAGCAACTTTGTTGCGAGAGTATAAAAATAAACCAAAATTTAGAGAAGATATAATAATTTTATTCCATAATATACATAACGGGAATCAAATTGTAAATGTAAACGCATATAACTGAAAGCTTCCAATATCTCTGCCTGAAAGTTTTCTAGTAAAGAAAAAAAGCTCGAAAGGACATATAATCTGCGGGAAATGTAGCAAATGTGAACAGTTGTATTTTTCTTCTTGATCCAAAATCATTGGTAAGTGGCACTGCGGTTGCAGTGCTTATAGTTCACTTTTCCGTTAACATTGTGCACTCCTTCCCATTTACATCCACCTTTTTTTTATTCAGAAACGCTTGTGGATAGTTTGCTGACAATTTAAGCGCACTTAATATGCAAATCATGCCGAGACAATGGTACTTAGCAGCCTGGTTTCCATGGACAATATAAATAGAATAAGTTTAGTAACTTACCCTGCCAGCCAGGCCTAACCACTTTCCCCTCATGTTTCTTCAATTACTAACACCAACGCACACGTTTGGGTTGTTTTGTTTTTGTATTCGTACGTGTGAGGGGAATAGTGGTTAAAAAACTCACAAGCAGCAAACTCACCACTTTTTTTACCACTTTTGTGGGTTTAAAAAACTTCGGTTTAACCAGCTTTTTCACCACCTTTGGCTGGCAGGGTTATTGGCATATATGTACATACACTACACAAAATTAAGTATGTCCTAGAAATAGATTTCAAGCAGATTACTTTCCCGTTTGAGAATCATGTACTTATGTGCAAATTCATGACTGCTCAATCAACTCCAGCTCAACAATATGCCCCGTTTCATTTGCCATTTGCAGAACGCATTATTATTCGGCATTGAAATTCCAACCAACACATAAGAAGTAAGCAAATAATTGTACGCCAGCCACACTCAACGTATATGCATGTGTGTGTGTGCGTTTGCGATCAGTCAATATTAGCTTCACTCAATATTAGTCATATTAAGCACTAAGCACACCAAACGACCGAATTGCTGTCAATAGCAAACACCCAATGGAGGTTATAAATTGCAGAAGCTTCTCTCCAAGTTATGTTTGTACGAAATAACTGCTGTGCAATAATTAAGGTTATTACTTCATTTAGTTGAGGATTGCATACGTGCAAAGCAAATCTTCAGTTATAGATATAAATTCCTTTTCGTACATTCTTCATTTGATATGTTGATATCTTGATATGATAGAAGCAGGGACCGGAAATAAGAGTTATTTTAAAATTTTTAATAAAAAAAATCATACATAAAGGAACATCGTATACAAGTTTTGATTACACCATCATGATTTTTAGGTGAACTATATGCGAAATATTGTATGATTTTTAAATTTTGATTTTTATATATTTAGATCAAAAATAAGAGTTATTTTTGATTTTTATATATTTAGATCAAAAATAAAAGTTATTTTTGATTTTTATTTTTTTAGATCAAAAATAAAAGTTATTTTTGATTTTTATTTTTTTAGATCAAAAAATAAGAATTATTTTTAATTTTTATATTTTTAAATCCATAATAAAAATCAATTCAAAATTTGTGACATATAAAAATTGGAACGATGCAGCATATTGTAATACATACGGCATAAATAGATAAATAAAAATTTTGAATTGATTTTTATTATTGATTTAAAAATATAAAAATCAAAAATAATTCTTATTTTTTGATCTAAATAAATAAAAATCAAAAATAACTTTTATTTTTGATCTAAAAAATAAAAATCAAAAATAACTTTTATTATTGATCTAAATATATAAAAATCAAAAATAATTTTTATTTTTGATCTAAATATATAAAAATCAAAAATAACTCTTATTTTTTGATTTTTTTGATAAAAGTCATAAGAGTTACGGTCCCTGGATAGAAGTATGTATTCGCTGTTTCATATATTTAAAATTTCCAAGAAGGAAAGTTGAAATATAAATTGACAAAGTGAACAAATGAATTTCCGATATTGATAGCTGTGAAATTAACTGTCAGAGTAAACAAATGTGTTTGACAATATAGTTCATTATACCTTCTATGTAATGACTTTCGTCGGTTCATTTGAAAATCTGGGAAAATTATTTCTAAAACTGGTCTGAGCTGTTATTTTGCTAACTGTATTTTAAAAAGTATTAAATAAGGAAAAATACTGTACTTTAACATCATCAGGTTTTAATCGAGCAAAGGCCGGTTAATTGACCAATTATTATACCTTATGTAACAGTGTGAAAAGGCTATTACATTCCCTCGCTTTGGATTCGTTTACTCTCCGAGTGAAATGTAAATCATATACCGATCAAAACTGTGGACTTATCATCACTATACATTGCTCTAAATCATCAATTTATTGATGTTATTGTCGTTTGGACTATTTCTGGACGGACTATTACCAAATTATTTTGAACGATATATATCACGTGTTATACTACATAGTGCCAGCTCTTATTTATTGCAAAAAACTGTCCATCTAACGAAATTCAGAGCACTGAAGTTCAGACAACTTTTGTCCTATTGTCATTATGTGCTTTCAGCTAAGCAATCAAAAGTACTTCTTCACTTTTTATACAACAGGAGCATATATGTATGGGCTTTTATTTCCAACACTTGGCAGTTGCGTCTTGACATTTTCAGAGGCACTGAATAGGTCATCCTTCTAAAGAGACATCCAAAAAACTTGTGCTGACCAGTGCTATTCTTGTAAGAGCAAATGCATTTACATCATTGCATATACTTGCTGTTATTTATATAAGCTACCGAAACTGCAAACCACTGACATAAAAGACGGGCGTGAGTACATCCCTAGAGTTGGCTCAATTACTTGTCCTTTCAAATTGTCTGTTATTGCTTTTCTTTACGACATAGCGGAACAAGTAAGACTCTTGACCGTTATTGCGGCGGATGTCATTGTGTGCGGTCAGCTCAGCTACTCAGCTGCGAGGGCGAATTCCTTCTTCGCACAACTTTTCCCAAGGTGTCTTTTCAGAAGTTTTCTTTGCTCGGATGCTTGTTGCGGTTGAGTTGTTGCTATTCAAATTTTCTACAATTACCCATCCCTGTACTGTACACTGTAGTACTGTTATTGCTGTTGTTGTACAAAGAAGTGGTAATAATATTATATTTTAGCTTCTGAATATTAGCCGAGCAGATTTTAATGTTTTTCTTTTATATTATTACAATATTTTATAACTGTGAATTGTGCAATCGTTTTGGTGCCTTTCTCTGTGATATTTGCTTGCAGAAGTATTTCCGGTTGTTTAGTTTTATTGCTATTTAA
Source organism: Zeugodacus tau (assembly GCA_031772095.1). Taxonomy (NCBI): domain Eukaryota; kingdom Metazoa; phylum Arthropoda; class Insecta; order Diptera; family Tephritidae; genus Zeugodacus; species Zeugodacus tau. The sequence continues at coordinate 29,220,058 of CM062650.1, read as the reverse complement.
GTATAACGAGCGTCATTCAATTGAGAACTTTGTGATGACGTTAAAGTTTGAAATCAATCTAAAAGATACAGCGCAGAAAAAGCTGTATAATAAAAAGAGGTCTAATTTCAAATATTATTACACGATTTATGTAACTAAATTCAGTAATAAAATGCGAAATGTTGCTGCTAGTAGTCGACATTTAAATATCTTATGCCATATTCCGTAAATATAAGAAACAGATCAAACTGGACAAGTTAGAAAATTTTTTGTCAACCATAAAGATAGACTCGAAACAAATAGATCCCTTCAAGAGTAATCATGGTATTTCGTAAGTATTCATTAACTGTTTTTGAATCTATAGATGAAGAAATTAAATATTCATAAATCTGCTGGTTATGTTTGTCCACTTTAAGGAGTACGGCAAATAAAACTGGAAATGTAATTCTCCCGCAGCGACAGGAATGACTTCCTAAACTACACTGACAATGTTGAAACAAAATATTCATGGTCATCTACATTTTGCTTCACTTTCATTTTCCGTGAATAATATTATTGAAACCAAATCTACCACCACAAGCGCAGTGTTCTAGTTTTATATTACTAATAATCTCGCTTTTTTTCAAAAAATTTTGCTTCGCTATCGGCAAATATATAATTTCATAGGAACCCAATTAACTGATTCAATTAAGATTAATTGAATAAATTTTATTAATATTACTAAGTTTTATTAATATTTTTTTGTTTTTTCCTCTATCTAACTACATTTTTGCCACAAATTCTCAATAAAATTTTAGTGTGACATCAAGCAAATAAAATGACAATCGGTGACATATCTGTTGACCTGCAGCTGCTGAGTGTGTGTCATAGCCATCGATCATATAATTGAGTTTTTGTTTTGATGTTTGTTTGACTGAAGCTTTTGAGACAATACGCATCTGCTTGCTTGGCAAGTGGCACATTGATATATACATGTTTACTTATAAGTTGCACACGTGAGTACATGCAATTTTGGTGATGAGCGCAAGATCAATGGTGTTTAAATATGTGTACTCATCAATACATCCATGTATGAACATTATAGTTTGTTCACATCTTTTTTCATTGACTATGAACATCCGCGCCCAAACATCGCACAGCTGCATATTTCGGCTAATTTGCACAATATATAATTTATATGCGCTTACGCAGATGCCATATCACACGCCTGATACGAATTCTTGATTGTATAGATATGTCTACGCACACATATCTTGGTATAAGACGGTTAATTAAGCATGAGAAATTAGATAGATGCTGGCGGATCGATATGTACATTCATATGTAATATATATATTGTAAATATGAATCACTGCTGTTGTTCCGTATCAATTATAAGTATCTTAATATCTCATTACGAAATATTCTAAATGCATTCCTGAATGTGCGTACAAGCTCATTCTATATATCATTCATGTATTGTAAATTGCTGAATGTCAATATATTTGTAAGTACGGCTTCCTTTGCATTTGAATATATTTCAATAATAATCGTAACATAAACTCCACTTCTGACGTGAATACAATGAATTTTCTCGTACATATATCATATAATATACATTGCGCGATATTTCATTAAGACACTTTTTCCTCTGACTTAACTATGAACGACATTTAAACATATGATACAATTTATTTGAGTGATTTAAGGACTTCTCTTATATCTATGACCACCTAAAGCTTTTACGTATGCTAGAAAGATGACTTATGTTAGAAAGATTCGATTACTTTTATGCTATTTGAATTTCATTTTTAATAATATCTCCCACATTTTAATGATTATTATAATATTTTGGGCCCCTATATTCCTGTATTTTATATATTCATATACTATGCGGAATTGTTTTAGTTTGGGACGGGCCATTAAGAATTTCTTATATTCATTATATTATTAAATATTTTTTGAAACTCACCTGACTCACTATGGCGTATGAGTAACATAACTGTAGAATGTTTGATTTATGTAGCTTTATTGGTTTGCGAGATATATATTATACAAAAATCCTATTTGGGGGCAGGACCACGCCCTTATTTATGACTTAGCTATGGCACTTTATATGTTTTCGGTTATTGCCATTTTGTGGGCTTGACAATGGTCCGATTTTGTCCATTTTCAAGTATCAAGCTTCATTAAGATTTCTAAATTTTTACTCAAGTTATCGTTTGCACGGACAACCGGACAGACATCCGGATTTCGAATCCACTCGTCATCCTGATCATTTGTATATATAAATAATCCCATATTTAACTATTTAATTCGAATTAATTAATATGAAGAATAGCTGCAGGGTAGGATTTTATGCGACTTTTACCCGTCTTTTAATCTCGCAAATAACTTGTTATTCAAATTCAACTGACTTAATTTTGAATGTTAGTCCAAGAAAATTCTATTTGTGCTATGAATATGACAATATTTCTTGGCTACATTTGGTAATTTTACCTTTTGCTACGATATCTATTATCACATGAAGTTCGTGAAATACTCAACCAATGTTTGTAATGCTAATACCAAATATTCTTGCATGTGTGCTAATATACCGGACATCCTTTTCGTCTCATTTGTCATTTAAGTGCTGTGTGTTGGCGTATGAGGATAACTATGTCTATATCTCCATTACACATGTGACAACCAACCAGAGACAAATGCAATGAATGAATACATTTATGCTGCGGGTGGAAAAAGGTCCACCGAGAGTAATATGAAAAGGGCTTCGGTTCTGAGCAAATATAGTAGATATATTGGAGCACAGACATGGACATAATTCAACACAACTAAATGTGTGCTACATGTCTCTATCTATTCCAGCACCTCATAAAATATTTATCCTTTTTTGCTTTGCGCTGGTCTCCATTTTTTGTACTGCCAGCTCATAAAAATGTGAGCGAAATTTGCTTTGATAGTGCGTCAGTACTTTTATTTCGATTTTGACAAGCTATTCTGGCCTCACAATGCTTCGCTTTGACAAATGTATTTCGACATGAAAAATGCTTTCCATGCATTGCTTTGCTTTCATTTACTCCTTTCACTCGTGCGTTGAATGGCAAAGCGATTGCAAGCCCCATTGCTTATTTGCGGATTTGTGTGTTCTATTCGACCACAATCTAATGCGATTTAGTCACAGAAGGAATTAATTTTATTCGGATGTAGAATAGCTATTCTGTAACATATAAATAAAAAGGTGACAATATTTAAATGAGCACAGATTTAAAGCCATAAATCTTCTTCACAGAACAACTTTATTAGACAGCAATTATTTACAGACAAACTACTTTTAAAAAGAAGAGGGCGCTATCTTCATATTATAAAATAACCGTTGAGTTGTGGTAGTAAAGCTACAAAACATCACTGTAATACTGGAATATAGAATTTCAAACTCACCTCATATGTTCGTGCTTGTCCGAAAAAATCTATAAAATAGATGAGAGAAGCTTTTTCTATGCTGTTTTTGACTATCGCCTCTTATTGTGAAGACAATTTTGCTACATAATTCGGTATGAAGTTTATTGCGATGATGAATAATATGAACCTCTGCATTCTTTATGAAAGGATTCCTAACATCAGCAACTCTGGAACATCTCATTTGCGTTTTGGAAGGATTTCTGGTTAGGTGTATTTGTGCTCTCTGAACTTAATAATGATGGAGTCATATGTAGATGGAGTCATATGTAGAAGTTCACGCAAGTGAGGAAAGTTTCTGACTGCCATTCACTTGGGAGTGGCCAGGAACGATTCTTTTACATGTGGCTCAAGCAGCTCACGACTTCCGGTCTTAGACCAAGTATCCTCTGGGTAGCTAACAAACATCCGTTTGAAGGCGAGCTAAAGTGAGAAGGCGAAACCGGCTTATGCGGTTGTACGTAGGGTTTGGGACCCACCACATAAAAACACCCCCCAATGAAAAGAACAAAACAGCCTCGGATGAGAGACCCCAATTTTGATGACGACCACTGCAAACGTTTAAAGGACTACGAAATAAGGGCATGCACCTGGAATGTCCGGACCCTTAATTGGGAAGGTGCCTCTGTCCAGCTGGTTGATGTCCTCGTAAGAGTAAAGGCTGACATCACCGCAATCCAAGAAATGCGATGGACGGGACAAGGACGGAAGAAGGTGGGTCCTTGTGACATCTACTACAGCGGCCATATAAAGGAGCGCAAATTCGGTGTGGGATTCGTGGTGGGAGAGAGACTCCGTCGTCGAGTCCTGGCATTCACTCCGGTGGATGAACGTCTAGCCACAATCCGCATCAAAGCGAGGTTCTTCAACATATCGCTGATTTGCGCCCACGCCCCGACGGAAGAGAAGGACGAAGTGATCAAAGATACCTTCTATGAGCGCCTAGAACGTACCTATGAGCGCTGCCCCCGCCACGATGTCAAAATCGTGCTTGGCGATTTCAACGCTAGGGTGGGTGAAGAAGGTGTCTTTGGCACAACAGTCGGAAAATTCAGCCTCCATGACGAAACATCACCAAACGGTCTGAGGCTGATCGACTTCGCCGGGGCCCGAAATATGGTCGTCTGTAGTACTAGATTCCAGCATAAGAAAATCCATCAAGCTACTTGGCTGTCCCCTGATCGAATTACTCGCAACCAGATCGATCATGTTGTGATAGATGGACGACATGTCTCCAGTGTTTCTGATGTGCGTACGCTTCGTGGTCCCAACATCGACTCGGACCACTATCTTGTAGCAGCTAAAATACGCACCCGCCTCTGTGCAGAAAAGCGCACACGTCAACAAACACAAGGAAGGTTCGACATCGAGAAGCTGCAATCACAACCGACAGCCGAACGATTTTCTACTCGACTTGCACTCCTGCTCTCTGAGAGCACTCATCAGGATCTCGGTATAAGGGAGCTGTGGGACGGCATATCAAACTCCTTACGTACAGCTGCAACCGAAACCATTGGTTTTCGGAAAAGCCAAAAAAACAGCTGGTATGACGAGGATTGTCGTCTCGCAGTGGAGAGAAAACAGACTGCCTACCTCGCAATGTTGCGATCGACCGCAACACGAGCGGGATGGGAAAGATACCGAGAGCTGAAGAGGGAAGCGAGACGCATTTGCAGACAAAAAAAGAAAGAGGCCGAAATGCGTGAATATGAAGAGCTTGACAAGCTGGCCGACAGGGGTAATGCCCGAAAATTTTACGAAAAGATCCGGCGACTAACTGAAGGTTTCAAGACCGGAGCACACTCCTGTAGGACCCCCAGAGGTGATCTAGTTATTGATGACCAGAGTATACTGAGTTTGTGGAGGGAACACTTCTCCAGCCTGCTGAATGGCAGTGAAAGTACAACAACAGGAGATGGCGAACCCGATTCCCCAATCGACGACGATGGAGCAGATGTTCCATTGCCCGACCGTGAAGAAATTCGAATAGCAATTACCCGCCTAAAGAACAATAAGGCGGCGGGGGCCTACGGATTACCGGCCGAGCTATTCAAATTCGGCGGCGCAGAGCTGATAAGGTGCTTGCATCAGCTTCTTTGCAGAATATGGTCGGAAGAAAGCATGCCTGACGATTGGAATCTCAGTGTACTCTGCCCTATACACAAAAAGGGAGACCCCACAATTTGCGCCAATTACCGTGGGATAAGCCTCCTCAACATCGCGTATAAGGTTCTGTCGAGCGTATTGTGTGAAAGACTAAAGCCCACCGTCAACAAACTGATTGGACCTTATCAGTGTGGCTTTAGACCTGGAAAATCAACAACAGACCAGATATTCACCATGCGCCAAATTTTGGAGAAGACCCGTGAAAATAGGATCGACACACACCATCTCTTTGTCGACTTTAAAGCTGCTTTCGACAGCACGAAAAGGAGCTGCCTTTATGCCGCGATGTCTGAATTTGGTATCCCCGCAAAACTAATACGGCTGTGTAAGCTGACGTTGAGCAACACCAAAAGCTCCGTCAGGATCGGGAAGGACCTCTCCGAGCCGTTCGATACCAGACGAGGTTTCAGACAAGGCGACTCACTCTCGTGTGATTTCTTTAACCTGATGCTGGAGAAAATAATACGAGCTGCAGAGCTAAATCGAGAAGGTACAATCTTCTATAAGAGTGTACAGCTACTGGCGTACGCCGATGATATCGATATCATCGGAAACAACACCCGCGCCGTTAGTTCTGCTTTCTCCAGACTGGATAAGGAAGCGAAGCGTATGGGTCTGGTGGTGAACGAGGACAAGACGAAATATCTCCTGTCGTCAAACAAACAGTCAGCGCATTCGCGTCTTGGCTCCCACGTCACTGTCGACAGTCATAACTTTGAAGTTGTAGATAATTTCGTCTACCTGGGAACCAGCATTAACACCAATAACAATGTCAGCCTGGAAATCCAACGCAGAATCACTCTTGCCAACAGGTGCTACTATGGACTAAGTAGGCAATTGAAAAGTAAAGTCCTCTCTCGACGAACACAAACCAAACTCTACAAGTCTCTCATCATTCCCGTCCTACTTTACGGTGCAGAAGCGTGGACGATGTCAACATCCGATGAGACGGCACTAGGAGTTTTCGAGAGAAAGGTTTTGCGGAAGATATATGGTCCCTTAAGAATTGGCAACGGCGAATACCGCAGACGATGGAACGATGAGCTGTATGTGTTATTCGACGACATAGACATAGTCCAGCGAATAAAAAAACAGTGGCTACGCTAGCTAGGTCATGTTGTCCGAATGGATGAAAGTGCTCCAGCTCTGAAAGTTTTCGATGCAGTACCCGCGGGTGGAAGCAGAGGAAGAGGGAGACCTCCACTCCGATGGAAGGACCAGGTGGAGAGGGACCTGGCTTCGCTTGGAATAACGAATTGGCGCCAAACTGCCAGAAGGCGGGATACGTGGCGCGCTGTTTTGGACTCGGCTATAACCGCGTAAGCGGTGTCTACGCCAGTCGAGAAGAAGAAGAAGAACTTAATAATGAGCTGATGACTTTAGTACTGTAAACCATATGCACATACTATACGTATGAATACTATACATGTACATTCAATTGGAGGTATTGTATTAAGTTAGTACTCGAACACACTCTTCTATGCGAAATGTGTCGCCTTTTATGAATAGCTTTTATTGCGCTTCTTGCTCCATTTGACATCATTTTTATTACTCGAGTGAAATGCTGATGTATGCTATTAATGTCACATCCTTTTTACGCCTTGATTACACTTGTTGACGCACACACGAAGACAAACATTAGCATGCAAGCATCCACAAGACCTTTACAGCCTACTCGCTTGAGTATCTGCGACACAGTAAGCTCCCGCATGACCTGAAAGGAACATACATATGAATATCAACATAAAACTAAACATTGTTGTACGATACGCATCTCCTAAACCAACTGCTGCTTCCCATGCACTTTAATTCCTTTACACTCTATTTCCTTTTGACTGTTCATGTTTAATGTTGCTGCTTCGATTTTTATCCATTTCATTTTTGTTGCTGGCCCGGCGGATGTGCCTTCGCACAGAGATGTGTCCTCATCCATATATACATACATAGTAGGTACTTAGCAAAGTGGGAGCATATTAGGTTACCCTCAATCATCATCTATGCAGCCTATCAACATACATGCGCACACCATCTTTACTTCACCTCACACGTTTGTTCTATTACGTATGGCACTTGCCGTGGCATTCTTCACATTCACTTTGTCGCTCCACTTCGAGGCCCAATGAGCGTCACTGCAAATCCTTTGCCTTTTTAACTTGCATTTTTTATTAAGTTTCTGCTTTCTGCCTTGGTGCCTTGGCGCCCTCGCTTCTGAGGCGTATGTTCAACTTTGTTCTTAATTTTTTTTCAATTTATTTCTTCTTCTTTTTCCTATTCTTAGTTGATTGCATTCCATGAACGCGGTGTCCAATTAGCCTTCATTTTTCTGCTGCATTTTTCTCATAATTCATCAAGTATTCCCTTTAGACCCCATAATTTAAATTACAATCTTTGTCGTAATTTGATTGCACTGTGGCTTTGTGAAAGGTAGTTTAGAAACGATTTTTTTAACTGGGCGATAAGAAATTTCATTAGCCCATTACTATTAGATTAGATGACTACATAACATATGTCAATAATAATTTGGTCAAATTGATTAATTATTTCTTTCTGGAAGAGGAAAATAGCACTTCTGGAAAGTATACTCAAAGAAATATATGAATTCTTCATATTAGTGAAGAAATACTATGTAGAAACTGACAGGTTGGCGGTTGGCTGAAGGAATTAAAAGTTTATTGTCAAACTGCCATTTCGTATTCTAAAGTAATAAATTTAGATTTCTAAACCTTTTTGAATTTTAGTTTTCTAAACATTTATTTTTTATTTACCATAATATAGCATTATTCAATGCAGCACAGATGTACAATAGCTACAATTGGTGGAACAGCAAAAGTATAAGTTTATTCACTATATTTACTTATGTATTTATTTTATTTTTAATCTTTCAAAGTGCATACACAAAGTAAAATTATACAGCAGCAACAATAGCAAGCAAAATAACAGATATGAATTTCTATTCAACAATATACGTCCAAGGGTGTATATATATTCTCATATATATTATTCAAGTATATCTATATGGATCTGGATGTTACACTTTGAACTCATATGCTACAATAATATATGCATGTTTTTCCCCTTTATATAGATATTTAGTGTGTATCCTACCAGAGCTTTAACCTACATAAAGAACTGCTCCCGCCTACAGCAAAGTCTGTATCGTATGAATATATTCATATTTAACAATGAACAATACAATTCGTTTGAGTATGCGCATTGCGGTAACCATGACCTCGGGCACTTTGGAAACAGAACAATGGGATGGGCGCAGCAACAGTTCGAAAATAAACAATTGCGTGTGTGGGAGTTGACGATTTTTTATTGTTTTTAAAAAATAAACAAATGTTTTTAAATTACTGCCAAACAGTTTCAATGAGACCTGTTTTGTTAACTTTATAAAGATATTTAGAGTAGACGATATATTTTCATCACCAAAGTGGAAAATGTTTGGGATTATGAGAGGAGACTTTAACGCTTAAACAGTCAAAGTTCTTCTTTTGATCCATTAAAACAAAATATTTGTGGCAACTCTCCACATTATTCATGCTATGCATTTTATCAAATCCTCCACATGCTTTCGAACTGGTTTAGCGACATTTTATGCTCTCAAACCTCATGATAATGGTCGCTGAAAAGAAAACTTCTGGACTGAACTCTACTATGAAGCAAAAAGCCAATAGTTCCACATAAATGGTGTCGAAATTGGTAATATCGTTACAATCGGTGTTTCAGAACTATTATGAATTGTATATTCAAGTTGTTTCACACCAATTCGTTCTTCTTCGTTAGGATAAGTACTTTTCGGTCTGTTGCAATTAGTATGGGCAGCCGTAATCTTAAAAAAATATACCTCTCGGACTGTTTTGAGCTGTTTAAAGCATTATGACCTGTAAAGAAGAGATATAAGTAAGATGAATATTGTGTACCTATATAAAGTAAATACATATTAGATCCATGAATATTATAACAACAACGTATCAGCACTAACAAGGCATAAGGAAATTGTTTGTAAAAGTAATTTCATCGAGCTCAAGTATTTATTTCACAGTTTCGAGAGTACTTCACTCCCACAACTATGATCACACCAGAATTCTTGGAAAAGGCAAAAAGCCACACAGCGCGAGATTAAGAATTAAATTAGCGAATATTAATAATGTGCTTGTGTTGGTGTGTTTAAAGTGAAAATTAGCCTCCAAATATTGTAGAACAGTTTAAGTGCCACAAAAGCTGGTGTAAGTAATAGTGTTCTTCGTGAAAGTTTACTTGTGGAAGAAGAAAATAAAATTGGAGGAATGCCACAAAAATATGAGGGCGTGACTTTTTTGATTCCATTTTCGTATTATTATTAAACATATTAATTTTTATATTAAATAGATGGAAATAATGTGCACACATTCTTTGCACACCTTTTCCCCCGACCACTTGTTTGGTTTTCCCTACGACTCACACTGTTTTAAAATGAATTTGAAATTTGAATTTTTCGGAACAAACAAATATCAACATATGCCTTGACGTCAGTCAGTGGCACTCATTGCAATGGCCAGCCAATTGTGAGAATTTATGACTTTAATATCTCGAAAAATGTGAAAAGTAAACAAAGTAACAGTAAATGAACACTGGCAGTGGCGAATGGTGCGCGAAGGCAAAAGCAAGGCGTCGCGGCACTACTCGTACCTTTGGGCCGACACTTCTTGCGGCCACTGTACAAACGTGTGTATGTTTGGCTGCAAAACAAAACGGAAAATCGGAAAACAAAATTTCGTATGAAAAGTCGTCGTCGCAATTTATGTGGGCTCCTCGCAGCTCTTCCGAAAATTTTCAAATACGAAAAATACTTAAAGATTTTATTGAGTTGCAAAAGCGACTGACGACAGTTTGCCATTTAGCGGCTGGCAGTGTGTGCGGTGAAATTTGTGTTTATGTGGAGAAGCTAATTTGAGAAATAAGCTCTTTAGCATTTCACTTTGCGTCTGCTTTTGGTGTTAATTTGTTGTGAAAATCATCGAATTTGCGAATTTTAAATTCGATTTCATTCGACAAAAAATGGCAACGCAATTGCCAGCCGGCGGATATTGCCAATATTAAGCGTTTATTAAGTGTGAATCGATTTGATGTTATGTGAAAAGTGTGCAGGGGCTTTCTGCAACCAGTGGCCATAAACAAATTTAAATAATTAAATTTTGTAAACAAATATAATTGTTGTATGATTTAAATATAGATTTCGTAGTGATCAGTAACGAATGAATCAGACAAATTAGTTGTATTTGTTTTTTTATGTGAAATATTCTAAAAATGTGCGATTCGCATAACGATCTTTTGCGGCAAACGCAGACACCGCAAATGATGGTGAATGAACAAGGTGAGATAAATCTTCAATATCTAAGCTAATGTGGAGCATTAGGCAAGTTGTGAGATTTTAATATTCAGGTTTGAAAGTAAACTATAAAATAAATTCTGAATTGAATGCAACGAAATTGTGTTGCGCAACAAAATTTAATGAGATTCATATTTATAGGGTGTCATAATAAATGCAGTACTGAGATGAAACATTTTCCTGAAGTGTTCGCTTCAATAATGGCTTAAATAAATCAGAGTTTTGCTACCAGTTAAGAAAATGCGAAGTCAATAAATTTATTTAGAAAAACAACTATAATCAGGAAACAGTTAATAAAACTTACAGTAGAAACGATTTCTGAAAAGTGTTGCCAGTGTTTACACACGAAAATTTGTTCTGTTATTTTTCAGCCGAACACTTAATTAACACGATTTTTATGAGTCAAACTACTGGAGTCAAACTACTGGAAATCGATTCTTCTAATCATTGCGATCAATTTGCTATATCTTTGTCGATTACTTTTAAATTATAATAAGCTCAGCTCTTTCTCACTTAACATACTAACGGGTGATTTTTTTGAGGTTAGGATTTTCATGCATTAGTATTTGACAGATCACGTGGGATTTCAGACATGGTGTCAAAGAGAAAGATGCTCAGTATGCTTTGACATTTCATCATGAATAGACTTACTAACGAGCAACGCTTGCAAATCATTGAATTTTATTACCAAAATCAGTGTTCGGTTCGAAATGTGTTTCGCGCTTTATTATCGACAAATTTTGTTCAGCGATGAGGCTCATTTCTGGTTGAATGGCTACGTAAATAAGCAAAATTGCCGCATTTGGGGTGAAGAGCAACCAGAAGCCGTTCAAGAACTGCCCATGCATCCCGAAAAATGCACTGTTTGGTGTGGTTTGTACGCTGGTGGAATCATTGGACCGTATTTTTTTCAAAGATGCTGTTGGACGCAACGTTACGGTGAATGGCGATCGCTATCGTTCGATGCTAACAAACTTTTTGTTGCCAAAAATGGAAGAACTGAACTTGGTTGACATGTGGTTTCAACAAGATGGCGCTACATGCCACACAGCTCGCGATTCTATGGCCATTTTGAGGGAAAACTTCGGAGAACAATTCATCTCAAGAAATGGACCCGTAAGTTGGCCACCAAGATCATGCGATTTAACGCCTTTAGACTATTTTTTGTGGGGCTACGTCAAGTCTAAAGTCTACAGAAATAAGCCAGCAACTATTCCAGCTTTGGAAGACAACATTTCCGAAGAAATTCGGGCTATTCCGGCCGAAATGCTCGAAAAAGTTGCCCAAAATTGGACTTTCCGAATGGACCACCTAAGACGCAGCCGCGGTCAACATTTAAATGAAATTATCTTCAGAAAGTAAATGTCATGAACCAATCTAACGTTTCAAATAAAGAACCGATGAGATTTTGCAAATTTTATGCGTTTTTTTTTTTTTTAAAGTTATCAAGCTCTTAAAAAATCACCCTTTATAATGTATAACTTAACATACATACTTAACTCTCATTAACTATACTGTGGTCATATATATGAGTTGCCAAAATTTGTGGAATAAAATTACTGCAAAAAAAATAGTATTTCTAAGCTAATTCACACAAGAATGTCAAATATTCACAAATAAAGTGTTTATTTACAAAAACAAAACATATACATAAACATTTTACGCTTCACGGCGTAAATAAATAAACATATATTTAGTATAAGTAAATTTGCATGAACGGATGTTCATATGTATGTGCATTCGCCAGTCAACATTGCTCCGCTGTCGCACACCAAAGGTCCAATATTCCACAAGTGCTCAATCAACAACAGCAATTGCTTGACAGCAGCTATTCGCACCGAAGGGGGCGTGCTCTGAACGGAGGAGTGTCAAGTCAGTGGTTTTTGGCACACACACACAACCTCTCGGCCGCTTGGGCTACCAACAGTGGCAGTCATAAAACTGTCGTTGCCGTGTAATTTCTCTGAGGAAAACAGTCCGGCGGTGCTGTAAGGGGACAGCGCAAAATAAACAATATAATCACACAACCGCAAAGCATATTGAGTACCGTAACAAGTCGATTACAGCTGTGAGAAGCTGTTTAGCGCTGTCGAACGCTACAGATGATTGTACTTTATGTACAGGCAACTATAAATGGAGACACCATTGGTGAAGACTTATTTTATGGACATAATATTATCTTTCTTTTATTACATAAATAAGGCAGATCGCTATGAAATAATTTTATGAAAATTGTTATTTATTGTTTGCCTTCATAGGATTTTTTAAAAATGTGCCTCTATAGGCACTTGTATCAGGCTCTGGTCGAAAAGTTCGATTTATGGAAGGACATTTGTATAAAATTTCACTTCTATTACCAATTCAAGAGTTCGGGTTATGGAGAACTTCGAGTTACGGAAGTTCCACTGTAAATATATAAAACATGATCCCTATGTAGCAATAAAATTATAAAATTCACAATTCTTATACTACTATTTTACTATTACTAATAATTTCCATATGTTACACATAAAAAGGGGGTTCAAACTGTCCAAGAACCCCCTTGGATCTGAAAATCGTGTCCCCATCCCATCTCGTCTTGTTTATTTTATTTTGTTTGACTGGTGTGAAACTGAGAATCTCATAATACCGAATTTTGGCAAGTGTCCAAATGTGAGCGAACGCCTGCCACGAATCGCCAATGGCCAAGAATTTGCACTGACAACAACAAAAACTATTGGTTCTATATGATTGCTTGGCATGACTTAATTTGACCGTTGATGATTCTGTGAATTTTATAGTCAATGCTTGACACCTCTGGTGTTGTAGGTGTTGTTGTTGTTCGAATTTGTTGTGATCCCTGCAGATGGCATCGAAACAAATATGCTTAGAGATGCATAGAGTTTGCGAATTATTTAATTTTGAGTGTCACAACAACTGGCTGTTGGTTTAGGCGATTATCTTTATTTTGGGGCCAGCATTACATATACAATATTATATATCTATATATTATTCTTTATTATATTTTATATATGTATAAATTCTCATAATTTTCTCTTTTTTTGCAGATAGCCCCCTGGGCACCCCCACCAAACTGGCACATCAATTTTGGTTCTCATATCCGCCACCGGGCGCTGGCGGAGGCTCTTCCAGTGAGTTCACAACCAATAACTACCGTTTATGTTTATATATTATATATTCTTGTTGTTTTTGTATCAAATTTAATATGAAACAAAATGAAAAAAGCGCATAAAACTCATAAAAAAATAATTTCTGTTTGGCAGAGTTCGCGCATATATTACAATAATATTATGTATATTTTTCGGTTGTACTACCGCATAAGATTTGTTGTAATCACTAAATGTTTATTTTTGTTATAATAACAAATTTTATTTGTATTTGCATAACTCCTACTCGTACTCGTACTCGTATACTCGTGTATTGGTGTTGTCTTTGTATTTTGTATTTGTGATTTTGGATATGTGGAAATTATGGTGCAAGTGCAATGGATTGGAAACCAAAACTACTAATCAAAATAAATAATAAACTATTTAAATATATAGTCCAACATAAAATTATAATTTCTTTTACTTAAAAACATTAAATTATTATTTTTTTATGAATTTTACAAAACATTTCTAAAAAATTAACAAAACTAAAAAATTTCAAAATCATCGTTCCATGCAATTTCATTTTTGAGAGTAGGTTAAATAAGATTCCTACCATTTATCACATATGATATAAATACGATATATTGATAGTCCCAATTAGTTCTTTTTTATACAATAGTTCCTGAAAATAAAAGCACTTTATGTCGTAGAAATACTCTGGTCCGTTAAGTTGACCAATTTCAATAGACGTCATCGATTCGAAAGTTCTTTGCTCGCTAGTTTTGGGCGCTGCTCTCCTGGCAAAAACATTTAACCAAAGTGTTTGGGTAACTTTAGTCATTTCTGAATAAGCTGAACCAAAACAATAACCATTGAAATGACTAATATCTATATATATATAAATAACATATGACTAATATCTAACGAGAAGCTTTAACAGACCAACAGCAGAGTTGCATTGAAATATCTGTTAGTGAAAGCTCAAGAGCTTTTCTTACTTGTTCGCTCAACTGTCATTACTTCTTAAATGATTGTATTTAAATATCGTTTTTGGAATGTTCGATATACTTAGATGTTGAAGAAACATTATACACGAATATAATTGAAAGAGATGTTGCCACCTGTTTTTTATAACAATTAACGCAATTGAAAAGATATAAACTATTAACAATATAGTTACCATATAAAGGGGCTTCAGTTGAATTTACATTGAAACATATTTTTGAGAAGAGTTACCAGCTGTTGAATTTTGTAATAAAATTTTGTCGATAGATGATATATTATGACTAAGGTTTTAAAAAATCTTTGTGGGAGATATTGCTAAGAGGAATTGACATCCGACTTTTATTGGTTTAATACACAATATATAAATAGGTATGAAACGTAAAATATTTAACAAGACTTACAGTTATGTTTCAGGAAAGTTACCATATTTTAAATTGCATAATTTCGGGTTAAAACGATTTCTAATTTCTAAAATGGTCACCAATTGTCTTCTTCAAAATGAAGGGTATTTAGAAAATCGAAAGTAAGTACAAAATTATTTTTTGAGAACCTTGTATTTGAGAGAATAGAACTCAAACGTTGTCCGTCTACTATTCCCTAAAGAACTATTAAAGTGCTTTTTTATTTATAAAGAGAAGAAGAGGAATAGGTCACATCATTCCATTACATTCTCTCATTCCATTGTAACTATATTTATGTAAATCTTCAACTTCTTTTTTTTTGTGTTTTGTAGTTTGAGTATGCTTATTCTTTTACGCAATATTTATATAAATATTGTATAATTAATAGTAAAGATTTTAATGTATTTGTATTTAAATATGTGTTCTTTCAATTTAGGGTTCCTCCACTTTTAGTCCAATAAGTCACAACCACCAAGTAAAAAATTGTAAACAAACACACGTGTAGAATGAAAAGTTGAAAAGTGTACAATAACAAACAAAAAATAACGTACAACTTAAACGTTAACGTAAACAAATAAACGTAATCGTTCACGTAATCGTAATCGTACCCATAGAACAAACAATTTTTAAACACTAACTTAGAGGTAAGGCTTGAAAACTGTAAGCAACAATTTATAGCGAAATTAAAACTAGTTTGTTATTTGAGTTTAGCATTTTTTGTCTTACTTACAACTTAGTTTGCTGTGCTGTTTTGATTAGCGAACATTTGCGTCGAATTTTATTTGCTATTTGTTTGCATAGCAAAGTACGAACTTTTAGTGCGTTCATTTTCTCGTTTCTCTTGTTTTTGTAAAATTTTGTTAGTACATATTTGCTAATGCTAATGCCTCTCCATATAGTTTTCGTATAATATTTTTATGAGTAGTGACGTTAAATTAAATTAAAATAAATAAATGTTTAAATGCGACCCTTAATTATTTTCCAAATATCTCATTACATTAAATTGTTTTCTTTAGTGCCGAAATTGCTTTGGATTTCTTCATATTTTCATTCTTCAATTATTTGCTTTTTATCATTATTTCAAAGCGCAAAATAAGAGAGAGCAATGACTTCATGCAATTATTACTATCATTCTATCTATATTCGAGGCATATATGTATAAGTATTACAGGGAGAATAAGCTCTCTGTGTTAAATAAATATGCATGCAACTACGACTCTTAATCGGTGAAAGAAATTCCAAGAATAGCAAGAATATTTAAAAATATTAATTTGTATGTTTCCACGTTCCCTGAACTTAGTCAAGCACAATTTTTAGGTAAACATTAACAAATTTTGGAAATTGTTGTAATCAGCTTTGCCCACCAACTAATTGAAAACCAAACATTTTAAAAAAGAAACTTAAATTTCCAGAAAGTTTCAATTAACCCTTCTGCTATGTTTGGGTCAATTTGACCCAATTTTCAGTAAAACTCGTCGAAATTCGCCTGTTAGTCTAGTCGTATTGTATTGATTCTTCTTCTATTTGTTAACTGCAGTAAAAGGAAATAATATCTATCTGAAAATTAAAATAATATCTGTTTTTTATGTTGCTGGAGGATGCCAAATGTAATTTCATTACACTTATTACGTTGTTGGGTCAATTTGACCCACCTAGTATTTTGAAACATTTTGCCGTTTATTATTACATCACTCTATCAAAAACGCCGACAAAGAAACCTAGTTATCGGAAATCGAGTATATTTTGCACAGCTCTATGTTTATATATATATGAATCGACAAAAAACGACAGCGATGTTTCTTCTGTCATCATACAAAAAATTCGAACAAATATTCAGCTGTTTGTAGTACGTGCCAAAAATTGGTTTGGCAGGAACGCAGCAGCTTTGTTTTTGAAAATTGCCGTTAAAACATACATATCTCAACTATTTTCTACAATTAACATACACTTAACTTGATTCAAATAAAAAAATATGAACTCTTTCAATAAAATAGTGTTATTAGTGGAGTTTTTATAAGTGGGTCAAATTGACCCAGAACACTATATATGTAATTTTTTCCTAACGTAGCAGAAGGGTTAAAAATTTTTAATATTTTCGTTGTACTATAATAAGCATCGACATGTAATGCAGTTCTAAGTGGTTATTGGAAATCGGAGGATTGAGATCGAAATCTATATTGAGATTCATTTGCTCAAAATCTTATTTCAATCTAGAATCTTTAGATAGTAAGTATCGCAGGTTTTATTATCATCTATGGTCGATAGAGAGTTCTTGTTCTATGCGCTTTATAATTGTGGTGTTGCCAATTGAACTTCAAAGCATAATTCGAGATATTCGCCGTTTATTATCATGGGATTGTGTTTCAGTGAATTGTGGATTGTGTGAATTTATGTATATTCATATTCAAAATTAATATTGAATTTATCAACTGTATCCGTTGGCCATAAATAAAAATATATAGAAATGGTATTGTATGTTATGTTAATGTGTAATCAAAATCCATAGTAAGACCCCCAGGTCACATTTTGCATATGCATCAAATATTCCTCAAATACGCATACCTTTCAAAAAAGAAAAGAGAGTAAGAAACATTTCTCCGGTTAAATATTGTTTTTGTTTGCTCAGGATGCTTTAAGAGCAAATGGAATATTTTCAATTCTAAGTTCTTGGAAGTTAAGAAAACATGTTCATTTCGGAAGAAATTGAAACGTTGCTGATATTTATTCGCCAACATGCAAATAATCGAAGCACTTGAGAATAAATTAAGTCAAAAGTAGGTCAATTGGTTTTGAACTGCCAATGTATTTGTTAAACTACAAACACATTAACTGCATTATGCATCAGTTGTTTTGAAGAGAGAGTGGTTGTAAGTGAATCTATGCAGCAAATAAAATTCAATTTCATGCATATTAACCACAATCAAGAAGAGTTGAGTGCAATTATTTCGATCTAATAATTTTCATTAAAGTTTTCATACATTGGCTGTTGAAATTTAGTAAAAGTAATGCGAATATAAATATGTATTAAATATAAGAGTATTGTAATTGTTCTATTTTGTAAAAATATAATGAGAGAAATTTTATTATATTTTTTACTAAATTCAAAATCAGCTGATTCTAAGAATAGCTGTTTGTAAAGGATTATTACCATATATATTTTAGAAAGCTTTTAGTGGCTCTTTTACATACAGTTATTTTACATCACTTCATGTCATTCTGCAGATTACACAAAAAGTAGCATGGAGCCATGTTTCAGATAAGATAAAAATAATGAATTACAAGTCTTAATCCACGTGATTTGATATCCGTTAAAAGGCTTGACAAGATTTTTCAACTCAGAAATACATTTGGTGAATTTAATTAGACTCTGTATGGCGAAGTGGCTAAATATTAAAATGGCGAAATTTTAAAATTTAAAGCAATTATTTACAATTCCGCCATTGTCACTTTCGATTTGGGACCTATTTTATATGCGATATATCATGTATAGGCCGATTGCAAATTGTTAGATGAACAAAGAAGATAATTAGAACAAAGGAGATAATTTGTACATTAGTTAAAAATTTCAACTTATTGTATGCGGTATACATATTCATATCAGGTTTGGGCAATGATATTGATGCTATTCGAGAAGCTTTAAGCCCTTGCAGTAGTATGCTACATATTATAATTAAGACTAATATTATCAATCTTCTTTTCTTGACTGGCGTAGAGAACGCTTAAGCGGTTATAGCCGAGTCCACAATAGCGCGCCACGCATCTCTCCTTTTGGCGGTTTTGCGCCAATTGGTAATACCAAGTGAAGACAGGTCCTTCTCCACCTGGTCCTTCCATCGGAGTGGAGGCCTCCCTCTTCCTCGGCTTCCACCAGCGGGTACTGCATCGAAAACTTTCAGAGCTGGAGCACTTTCGTCCATTCGAACAACATGACCTAGCCAGCGTAGCCGCTGTCTTTTTATTCGCTGGACTATGTCTAGGTCGTCGAATAACACATATAGCTCATCATTCCATCGTCTGCGGTATGAGAAGCGACTTGTAGAGTTTGATTTTGGTTCGCCGAGAGAGGACTTTACTTTTCAATAGCCTAATCAGTCCAAAGTAGCACCTGTTGCCAAGAATAATTCTGCGCTGGATTTCGAGGCTGACATTGTTGGAGTTGTTGATACTAGTTCCCAGGTAAACGAAATTATCTACGACTTCGATGTTATGACTGTCAACAGTGACGTGGGAGCCAAGACGCGAATGCGCTGACTGTTTGTTTGACGACAGGAGATATTTCGTCTTGTCCTCGTTCACCACCAGACCCATACGCTTCGCTTCCTTATCCAGTCTGGAGAAAGCAGAACTAACGGCGCGGGTGTTGTTTCCGATGATATCGATATCATCGGCATACGCCAGGAGCTGTACACTCTTATAAAAGATTGTACCCTCTCTATTTAGCTCTGCTGCTCGTATTATTTTCTCCAGCAATAGATTGAAGAAGTCGCACGGTAGTGAGTCACCTTATCTGAAACCTCGTTTGGTATCGAATGGCTCGGAGAGGTCCTTCCCGATCCTGTCGGAGCTTTTGGTGTTGCTTAACGTCAGCCTACACAGCCGAATTAATTTTGCAGGGATACCAAATTCAGACATTGCAGCATAGAGGCAACTCTTTTTCGTGCTGTCGAAAGCCTCTTTTCACGGGTTTATTCCAAGATTTGGCGCATGGTGAATATCTGGTCCATTGTAGATTTTCCAGGTCTAAAGCCACACTGATAAGGTCCAATCAGTTCGTTGACGGTGGACTTCAGTCTTTCACACAATACGCTCGACAAAACCTTATATGCGATATTGAGGAGACTTATCCCACGGTAATTGGCGCAGATTGTGGGGTCTCCCTTTTTGTGTATTGGGCAGAGTACACTGAGATTCCAATCGTCAGGCAGGCTTTCTTCCGACCATATTCTGCGAAGAAGCTGATGCATGCACCTTATCAGTTCTTCGCCGCCGTATTTGAATAGCTCGGCCGGTAATCCATCGGCCCCGCCGCCTTGTTGTTCTTCAGGCGGGAATTGCTATTCTCATTTCTTCACAGTTAGGCAATGGAACATCTGTTCCATCGGCGTCGATTGGGGAATTGGGTTCGCCATCTCCTGGTGTTGTACTTTCACTGCCATTCAGCATATTATCATTGCAAACTAAATATATAATTATGCTAATATGTAAAATTATTTCGATCCGAAGCACTTGTTTTAATCTAACTAACTTCAAAACCAATCCTCTTAAGTAATATTTGCATTTTGAAAACATAATTTCAAGGCCATTTGGAATATGTCCGCTTCTATTCATATTTCTTAAAAGCTCGAATTCAAATCAGCCTCTGCATTTGTTGTTTGGGTAAGAGAGAAACGAATGTGGCACAAATGCAATTATTCATGCGACTTGGAAATGTATAAAACCAATGAAGGGGCGAAATCCACAGTAAGCAAAGGAATTTTGTGATTAATGAAAACAGCCGCGGTTTAAAGAAATATTTGAAGGTCAAATGTACTAACTATTGCTTTTTTGGGAAAGGTTAAAGAGTTAAAAAAAGAAATTCCAATTTCGAATATAATAATGTAGTGCATAATGATAATTATTCAAATTTAATTGAGTTTGGTTTCACTATAATTATGCGAAGTATATTGTAATGTTGATAATCAATTGGCGATCTGTCGTTGTGTGTGTGGAATTTGTAGAAATCGTTCGATGAGAAAACACTTTTGACTAATTTTGGTAATAAGTTTATGATAATATAATTCCTCAAAAGCTAAATTAATAAAAATATATTCCTTTAAAGAAAATCGTTCCACACATCTTTGAATATAACAGTTTTTAACCAAGTCCAATATGTGTTACTGTTGATGTGAACTAAATATATATATATATATATATTGATTTTTCTTTAACGTATTACCGGCGTATGGTAAAAAATGTATTTCTTATTCATACTTATTTACTAATTCTAAAAGCTCTAACCACAGCATTTAAACTGTCACTGTCACTGCCATTTGAGTCTAAATTTGTGGAAGACAAAAAAGAAAAGTACACACCTATAAATAAATATGTTGCTATACCTGTAGAACGGCAAACGTGCATATATATTTTTGTCTCACAAAAGTTATTATTTTTCGAATGTACATAGATATATGGATATACATATATGTTTGTTTGTTAACCTGACATAAATGCACTTGTATGCCTGGGTATGCCATTGGGTGTGTAAACATTTCCAAGCACCGTTATATACATTTATTACATTTTATTTCATGTCCATAGCAGTGGCTACTGAGTGGTCTACCTATCTATTTGCAAGTACACACATATCTGCTTATGGTATGTCATGGCGTATACGCAACATATAATTTGTGCTTTTATTCGTTGAAATTTCTTGCGCTACTTTTCAACTTAGTTTCTTAGCTCAGTTATGTTTCTAATGTAAAAATGAATTTATCGTGTGATGACATGCCTTTCTTAGTATCAGTGTATTTGTTGAATTTTTGATTTTTTCCGCGAACAAGCGACGTCAAACCATTTTGACATTTGCTGTCGTAGGTCTAACCAGATTATTGAGCATTTCCTCGTATGAATATGGCACAAGTATGGTATGAAGAATTGGTTTTTGCATATGTATATATATATTTCCTAATTAGCTTATATTTATATGGGCTGAGTTGAGGTTCTGCCACTGATTAATCAATATAGTGAGGCACGTGAGCCTTTTTCCATTTCAACGTCATTCTCAACGACTATTTGTCCAATATGTGAGTATTTTGAAGAGATTAGCTTCGCTTACAGCTTCATAAAATTCAGCAGATGCAGAAATTGAGTTAATCAAACCCAATTTTTTTTCGGTGAATGAGTTAAATATCAGGCATAAAAAAATAGTATGTTTTTCATTTGAAATAAAGTTCCCTATATATGAAGCTCAGCTGGTATGAAAGGGATACTGATGAGTACAAAAACCTTTCAATTTACAATTCGTATATGGACATCAGAATTAGTATGTTTTTCTGATTAAATCTCTGAAATTGGTCACTGTGCATATATGTCTCACTCACACAAATGTCTAACGGTTAATAAAAATAGCGTTAAAAGACTTCATAGCACAGCTAATCAAACAGGTCAGTAAGCGACACATGTGCAGTCAGACACAATACCACGGCCAGCACACACAGTACCGGGGAAAGCCGGCACATTTGCTAACGCTAATCTAGCGAAAAAGCGTCACGACTGTCGAATGTGGTGGCTTGAACGTTTCGCTTAACGGCAGCACATAAGTAGCGACACTGAGTGGGTCACAAAGCCAGTATGTGACCGAGTGTTGCCCCACTATTTAACTGACAGCGGCAAATACGCGTCGCCGTGGCGTGCTTTAGTCGCCTTATTTCGTTGCTGTTGTTGAGTCGTGGCTGTGTGGTTGCAAAGCACGCGCTACGACAAGGGGGGTGCGACAAGAGTCAGAGCGTGCTGGCGCACAGCACAAACGACTCATTATAGTTGCAATTGCATGTAACGGTATTTATAATTACAGTTATTGCAGACAGAGGAATATGAGAATGGAAGACGGTCAACGTGGCCGGTCACTCGATTTGATTTCCTGCCGCGTAAAGGTTGCGTGCTGCCTGCTGCCGGCAAAGTTTATTGCTTTTTGTACTGGCGTATAATAAGAATAACTGTTAAATATTGACAAAACGGCGAGGATAAAAATAAATATATCGAGTGCGTGTTTGAGAGTGTGACATGCAAAACGTTTGTAAAACTATAAACAAATTATTAGTGTTCTTAAACATGTGAATATTTTAAAAGATTAAAGCGGCCATGTGAACAATTGTTTGTGTTTATACGCGAGTATTCTTTAAAGAGCTAAAAAAAGTTGTTTGTGCAACATGGTGCCACCACCGAACGTTTCCAAATATTTGATGAATGTGCGCTCGTCTCAACGTAAATTTCCATCAGGCGCGCCACAGTCACCATCAAACCAACAACAACAGCAACAACAAAAGTATCAAAAACAACAATCGGGGCAAAAGCAACAACGCAATTTATATGATTGTAAGTAGTCGGCTGCAATAGAAGCCTAGGAGCCTTAAAGTAGATTTCAAAAATTCGTTAAAAAATAAAAAATAAAAAACAAAAAAGTTAAAAATCAGTATTAAATAGACAAAACATAATATATCGAACTATGCAAATCATAATTTAATATCGAATAAATTCTTGATGTGAAAGGCGATATGTTTGTACATTAAATTCCACCAATCCCAATTAAGTACTGCTTTGTCATCCAAATTTAATCAGTTTGTACAAGAGCCGTTAATGAAAACGAATTGACTTCATTTGGTATGTTTAATAATTCATGAATAAATTACTTTGTTTAATGGAGCGAGACCGATTAATAACAAGAATTTAGCCAATTGCGTATGAACAATTCAAGAGAATAAACGGAAACTTTAGCTTTTCAACGTCATTAATGCGAATGACGGAGATTTAATATATGTTGTCAACATTTTATTTATGTATACCAAAAGGTTAAAGGGATTCTAAAATTCTTTGGCCATCATTTAAAAGAGTATATTATTAATAAGTAAGGTTACGGTTAAGAAAACATGTCCACTTAATCTAAAATTAAATTTTTAGCTTTCAAAATTAATATTTCTGTTGTTGGAAAAGATAATATATTTGTAAAGGTTATTTCAGCCTATTAATATTGCTGCAGTGGCGGGACTTATTTTTCACTAAAACTATTTGTGTGTTGACATGTTGTATGTCAACATATATGCTGTTGTTGTATTGCGAGTAAAATTTTAAATATTAAAAAGAAAAATATAATTTTATTGGAGCTATTCCTTGTTCTAAAAGTTTCAATGGGAGCCGTTGGAAAAACTCGACAACCACAAAAATACATGGCATATTTTAAACTTCCTATATTGTATGATTACGTTTTTTTAAATATTTTGACACGCTCATACTGTCGCAAAAAAATTTGGAAAAGTGTGAGGGAAATCCCTGCAAACAATTTGTTGAAAATAGAAAATCACTTTTGAAATTTAGTTTACACGAATTCTGAAGATTTTCTTGACAAAATTTAAATAATTTAATTTTAATAAATGTAATGCCATTCTAAATACCATATTTTAGTATGTGAGATTATGAATTCGGAGTGAATCTTTCTTTTTAGTATAGTTTTGATTTGGTACCCACAATAAGAAGATACATATACAGTGGCACATATTCGTTTAAACGCAGTCCGAATTTTATATTTGCTCCATTCTCTATTTTTATACCCTCACAACAAAAGCTGATAGCAACAAAAGTTGCTAAGAGATAGTTTTTGTTCACACAACGGTTGTTTGTAACACCTAAAACTAAAAGAGTTAAATATAGAGTAATATATACCAAAGTGATCAGGATGACGAGTAAAGTTCAAATCCGGATGTTTGTCCGTCTGTCGGTCCGTCTGTGCAAGCTGTAACTTGAGTAAAAATTAAGATATCTTGACGAAACTTGGTACACATATTCCTTGGGACCGTGAGAACTCTGAATATTCTAGTATTTAATGTCCAACTTTAGCTATAATACAGCCCTATAAAGATGTCCTTGGACTTTTTGTCCATTAATTTTTCGTAATATATACCTCCAAATATTCTCTACTGAATTCTAATCAGCAGGCTGTGGACTTTATAAATGTGCTCTTCAAACCATTTTAAAGACTCCTTAGAAACGTGAACGTCTTGTTGAAAAATGGTATGTTCATCCATTTTGTTATCCACGAGTATTTCGGTATATATTTTGAGTCCATTTTCGGTGACACATAAATTTGCTTTCCCTCTAGGTTAAAATGCCATCCAAACCATAACTCTACCATGTGCTTGGGTTCCCGGGTGAAGTCTAAGTGGACTTGTTTGTGATGAGGCTTCAATCAGGTTTGCACACCGGTTTCTTCCATTTTAACTAATTTCTGTTATGTAAATGTGTCACTGTTTGTCACTGGAAATCCCACATTATCTTTTAATTTTTGTGCAGTTCAAAAAAATTTGTAGTGGTTTGATTTTTAATTTGGTTTATCTTCGAATTCTAAGTTTTACATTGCCCTCCGTTTCACACCATAATTTTCACATTTTTTTAATGGCTCACGACTGCTTCTGATCTTTCACTTTTGTTTTGAATATCCTTCCACATTGTAAAGATTGATTTGTGATTTTTTGAGTCACTGAGGTTTCTTCAGGAATCGTGATAAAATCTTAAACATTTGTATAATTATGAAACAGTTTTATTCTTTAATTAACCTAGAGATACCAATTGTTAATTATACGAAGCAATTGAGTTGTTTTTTTTTTCAATCAAACTTCGACTTCATTTGTACTTCATTAAACAATAATATTATTATTTTTCCAGCGATATAAATTACAGTAACTAGTTTAGACTATTTTTTATGTTGTATTTTATATTTTTTTAAGGAATAAAGCGCCCAACAATAAGTACTAATATAATTTCAACGAATTTCTATAACTCAAAGTTCTCCATAATTCGAACTGTTGAAGAGGCAATAGAAGGGAACTTTCATACAAATTTCCTTCCATAAATCGACCACTTTCATCAGGGTATAATACAAAATTTCAAATTTTACTGTCGAGGTAGAATTTTAAAAGAGTCCGTCTATATCGTATGGAGGCGACCAAAAATATGATATTATACTTATGAATTGCATAAATCATGTAACAAAGGCATGAGATACAAACGTCAAGAGCCAAACAATTGCAAACTAAACCAAAAAATTACGGAATACATGTTTTAACATATGAACATAAAACTTTTAGCGTAGTAAATAAATAAAACAGTGTATAAATCTTATTTTAGAGCTTTTTAAAAATTTATATGTTTTAATGAAAATTCTATAACTCGAAGTTTTTTTGTGGATAATGGCGATTCGAGTTAGAGAAGTTCCACTGTATTATGAATGATAATTTGAAGTTTTTACGATTTTCCATTAATTATGCATTTATAATTTATATGCAATAATCCTTTATTATTAAGCGTATACAAATCCGGGATTGCGTAGGTTGCAACTCGCTGCAGTCACGTTTGATTGACCTCAAGATATGCATGCGTGCTCAAGAAATATTTGAAAACATAAGTGCGTATATGAATACAAAAACACATGAAACCAGTTGTATGTATCCTAAAGCCTTTTATCGCTTGCTATACCACAGAGGTGCAAAACCATATGCAATTAATTGCGACGTCTCTGGGGTAACAGGATATGAGAGTGTTTTTGGTTTTGTTTTGGCATAATTTATGAATGTCCAACTCTTGACATTTATTTCATATTTATTTGATTTAATTTTTAATCATTCGCTAATTGATTCCATCACCAAAGCTAAATCAATTATTAATAACGGTCGAAATGCATAATCACATTAAAATTTCGGAAGTATATGTGTTGATATACTACTGTATGTAGTCAGTTGTCAGCTAATTAGCAACGACAAAGTTTCTGAGATATTTCGCTGTGGCATCGCTTGTGGAAAAATTGTCGAGATCGGACTATACATTTTTAAGGTCCCGGATATCGAACGTGAAAAATTCAGTGCCTAAGGGTAATTTTCACCACAAATATCGGTAAATATCTAAGATATTTTAATTTAATTCAGGGGGAATCTTTTTCTTCTAATAGTGTGACTCTGTACCAAAAAAGGTTAAAATTTGGCCATAACTTCCCCTAGCTCCTATATACCTAATTATAGGTTTCAGGAATTACCTCAGCCCTAATATACTACACAAAGAGATTTTCGTTATTCTATTTGATTCTATGCCGAATATCTAGGTCAAATTGTGTTATCTTCATATAATTTCATCAATAAATTGTGAGAGTAAAAAAAATTGGGTTGCACCCAGACTTAGACTTTGCTTACTTGTTATACTCTCGCAACAAAGTTGCTAGCAACAAAGTTGCTACGAGAGTATTATAGTTTTGTCCACATAACGGTTGGTTGTAAGTCCTAAAACTAAACGAGTTAGATATAGGGTTATATATATCAAAATGATCAGGATGACGAGAAAAGTTCAAATCCGGATGTCTGTCTGTCCGTCCGTCTGTCCGTCTGTCCGTCCGTCCGTGCAAGCTGTAACTTGAGTAAAAATTGAGATATCTTAATGAAACTTGGAACACGTGTTCCTTGGCACCATAAGAAGGTTAAGTTCGAAAATCAGCAAAATCGGACCATTGCCACGCCCACAAAATGGCGAAAACCAAAAACACATAAAGTGTCATAACTAAGCCATAAATGAAGATATAAAAGTAAAATTTGGAATAAAGGATCGCACTAGGAGGGGGCATATTTGGATGTAATTTTTTTGGGGAAGTGGGCGTGGCCCCGCCCCCTACTAAGTTTTTTGTATATATCTCGCCAACCAATAAAGCTATATAAACCAAACTTTCTGCAGTCGTTTTTTTTAGCCATTTCCTTATACAGTCTAAAAATTACAGAAATCGGATAATAACCACGCCTCCCTCCCATACAAAGGTTAGGTTGAAAATTACTAAAAGTGGGTTAGCTCACTAACCAAAAACGTTAGAAACACTAAATTTCACATAGAAAATTACAGATTTTTTTACAAAATGGAAAATGGGTGTGGCGTCGCCCACTTATGGGTCAAAAACCATATCTCAGGAACTACTCGACCGATTTCAATGAAACTTGGTTTGTAATAGTTTCCTTACATCCCAATGATATGTTATGAAAATAGGCCAAATCGGTTCACAACCACGCCTACTTCCTATATACCAGAACTTTGAAGACGATCTGAATCGTTTACTTTACAATATATAAAGTAAGCACTAGTGAAGATATCGATGCAGAACTTTGCAAAAATACTACGTTTATAGTGTGGCAGCCCCATTCTAAAAATCACCGAAATCGGACCATAGGTTGTCAAGGCCCCATATATCGAAATGAGGACCTCGGTACTTCTAACCTAATATTAGGGTTTCCAACTTTCAATGGACTTTATACAATATATATGACGAATATGTGGGTCAAATTGTGTAATTTTATAATATTAATAAAGTTAAATAAATAAATTGCGAGAGTATAAAATGTTCGGTTACACCCGAACTTAGCCCTTCCTTACTTGTTTTTAATTACTATTTGTTTATAAAACCATTTTTCTTTTACTGATCTTCATGTCGTCATCAAGCAAGCAATATTCTACCAAACACCGAATAATTGTTTTCTTGGATTTTTAGACATAAATACATCCTGAATTTTTCGTAAAATACCAGTGAAACTCGTTTTTGAGTCTTCTCGGAAGTGGATTGCTATCTTGAGGTCTACTCCGAATGATTTTTCCGCCCTTTCACTAACTTTTTACGTGCAAAATTAGGAATAATGGTTTTAAAATTTGCAAATTATTTAAGACATTAAATACTACTTTTTTGAATATTCGACAAGGTTTTCAATTTCACTGTACGACTTTGTAGCGTACGACTTTGTAGAGTAGCAAACCTACTTTGTGGGAATAAAATAACGGAAAATTTAGGAATTGTATTCTTATTCTAATCAATCCCTATCAAAAGGAAGCGTTGCTAATTAGTTGACAACAGCTGTAAGTAGACTAAATTATTTATTTCTAATCAATGAAATCGTTGGGAGAAAAATATCAGATTATAATTAATGAAAGATATATATCAATATATACATATTTACGTCTGTACATACATTTGCTACAATTTATGCGCCTCCTTACTAAAGTAATTAGCAATAAAACTGTAAATATTAATATTTTGTGGTACTAAATTATTTTTTGGGAATTACACCTATTAAACTATTTTATAGAGAATAAATTTTAGCTTTCAATAATAGCTAGTATGTTTATATGTTAGTTGTATATTAAACATAAATAAATAAATAAACTTTTTTGTAGCATGTCGAAACCCGAAAACATTTTTTTAAGTAAAAGCATGTTTGAATTTCCAATCCTTTGTCTTGAATGCGATTGCATGCAAATTTTGAATAAAAGCATTACGTTTTACGTTTCCATTACGTGAATGATGTTTGCGACAAGCAAAAAGAAATGCAATCTGAAAATTCGTTTAGTTAAATTTGATCGATACAAACTTGATTGTAATTGAATTGCAGACAGCAAAACATCGCAAACGGACGAGGAGAAGCAACGCGACCGACAGCGCAGAGAACGCGAAGCGAAGAAGGAGGAGCAGGACGCCATCAATTACAAGGTGAATATAGCACACAGACACTCTCATAAAACCATATAAAAAGATATACATATACATACATACACTTATAAAGACACATTCAAAAGTAAAACGAAATCAAAGATGAAAGAAAGGCACGACGCCTGTTGCGGTTCCATTTTATTCCAAGTTTCTAAGGAATGATTTATTAAAACAACACACACACTCCCTCACTTACCAACCAATGGATTCTAAATGTACCCAATCTCTTCTCTCCTGCGTGTGTTTTGCAGCGCGACAAAGAGGCACGTGAGGCGCGTTTGCTCGATTTGGAGATTCGACGACAGCAGAAACGTGAGGAGCATAAGCAACAACATCAGTTGCAACAACAACAACACCAGCAGCAGCAACAATCACAAGCAGGCACGAGCGAGAAGAGTCCACCCACGACATCGGGCCAGTCACAACAACAACAACAGCTATTACAACAACAGCAGCAGCAACAACAACAACAGCACGTGACTGGCGCTGGCAGCAGCAGTAGCGGCACGACCACAGCGCCCCGCATACAAACGCCACCAGATCGTTCTTGTCCGCCGGCGTTTCGCAGTCGATCCATCGAGCGTGAGCTACACTACGAGCGCAAAAGGTATTCGGCACCGGAAACAGCCGAAATCAAGGTGAGTGCACGACGAGGCATGTGTTTGTGTGTGACAAGCTTTGGCATGAACGTGATTGCAATTTCCATCTGTTCAGTGCCCAGTGTGGAGAGCTCATTAAAATGTCAACTGTGGTTTTATTTACTTTTTATTTCTCTTCTTTCATTCACGCCTCATCACAGTTTACTTTTTAATTTGCTTCGACAGCGAAGAAAATTGCCTGCTCATTTTAATTTCCCTTCCTTTCATCGCGTTTCACTATATTCATATGTTCATGGAGCCTATTTAAATTACTTGAATATTTCTCATTTATTTCTTTTGCGCGAATTTATTGTAGGAGGGTGTAAGCACGACACCATCACCGCAGGCTATAACTGGACCGCCGCCAGCCACACATCATTCGGTGGTGGCGGGCCCTCCGGCAACAGCAGCAGCTGCTACAGCTGCTATAATCCCAATATTACCGCTTGGAGTTGCCACCTTGCGTGATGACTCCACGGAGTCGGAGCAATCCGTGACATGTGCGCAGGCCCAGCCAGATGCGTATCATCGCATTATGTAAGTGCAAAAATTTCTTTAATCTATGCTTGTATATGTATATCTATAAAACAATAATGACCGTAGCGGAAGTGGATAAAAAGTAAAGCATTTTTGCCCATATGTAATACAAATATATAATGTTATGTTATGTTTGTAGTTTCTTACAACAATTAGCCGATAGTAGGTATTCCTCTATATGTAAATACCAACGTTCACAACCCAAACGTACTACACTTAGTTAGTTGAGGTCAAAAGGGAAAGCATTTTGCAATTATCTGCTCACTGCTGCATGAAGTGGCCACCAGTGGCCAACATTGCAGAACTAATGAAATAATCGATTCTTGATTTCGTGTAGCACGCACCAACACACACACACCCAAGCTAAACTCATATCGATTTTCCAAGTGTGAGTGTCTCCGTGCGGAATTTTCTATTTTATTTTTATTGTTACAATTTCCCTCAATTATACTATGTGAATGGAAAGAAAATTGTTAGTGTTTGGTAAAAAAGGGTGGCAACTCGCAAATACATATCTACAAGCACAAACCCGTACCAATGTAGACTTATGTGTTCCAGCCCCAGCAGTGAGTAGCAATTGTAAATTGTATTGCATTTTAAATGCAATCAGGTTGCCAGATCGCGCTGTAGGATAGGTAGACTTGCCTTCGGACCGAAGATTGCTCGACTGCATTCAGCACAGTTGAGTGATTTTGGTGGAAAGGTTTGCTGGTTGGCCCTATTGCTGCTTGCTGTAGTTGGTGTTGTTGTTTTGCATTTTCCCATTTTACCGTCGCAAGAGTACACAGCCATAAATGCAACTTACAAGCGTAGCATAAGAATCACTAGAGCATTCGGGCTTCCACACATATTTACATATGTATGTATGTCTAAAGGAAAGCTATACACTTGTTTGGATTTCGCTTGAAGGCTCTTCCCCACAACTGAGTGGTTAACGCGTCGAAGTATTATGTAAGTGCCTGTTACAAATGGCGAGTCGTTGGGCGGAAAGCGCAAAGCATAAAGCGAAATAAGAATTGCATGCGTTCGTGCACTCTGCTGCCACTTTCTGGGGTAATTCAGTTTATTATTGTTGGCATATTTGCTTTTTACTGCTATGCCATTAATTTACTTCTGCCGTGTTTAGTTGTGTGAAGGACAATGTCAAGAGCTCACACCTGGAACTCATTAAGCAATTGGATTTAACGGAATATGTGAATATTTATTTCCATTTTACAATGCCTTTGGGTTGATGAAATGATTTGATTTGAATAATTTTATTGTCCGTTTTCCATTAGACATGAAAAGGTTGACTGAATAGATGGACTAAATAGTCATATATATAATCCATAGTTGTCTTATTTGAACACAATTCCTCTCGTATTAGCCAATGTACAAGTCATAATTAAATGCCGTTTGCTAACGATTGGTAAAATCATACTTTTCTTTTTAAGCGACCCGTATAACTATTTTTTAACTAATTAGTAGTGGTATAAACATTGGAATATGGCATAAAATATTTCATTCTATTATTGAAAACTAATCCCCCACACGGAAAGAAAACATACAAATATTTAATCTTTTTATGTTTTCCTCTTATTCAATGCTTAACTAGAAAACCCACAATTTGTTTTCATTCGCGTACAAATTTTTTCACACCAAGAAAAATGCAAAAATATGAGAACTATTTTCTAAGAGGTTAATAGTTTTCATGTGTGGTTGTGAAACCTTATCACCTTTTGCCTTGCTTTCATCTTTTTCGCTGCACTATTCATACCTGTTTCCTTTTTGTACACATATCAAAAAGCAACAAAGCTGAGGTAAACAAAAGCTGTTGCAGTGGCACAAACTACGTCACAGCTCAGCAGTGGCAGCCATGGTGTGGAATTTCAAGCACAGTTCCACATACGTTTCAAAGCATTTGAATAGCATGCAGACAGCTGTAGCAAACATCTGTGCGCCATCAACGAGTGTCGCTTTGTTTTCATTCACTTTTGAGGGTGCTGTCATTGAGTGAAAATACTGCAAGTACCTGAACCGTTAGCGAAAAATTTAAAAAATATTGAATATGAAAATGTAAAATTCCGAAATTACAATCTCATCTCGAAGCATAAACAAAGAAAGTACGAAAGAAATGTTGACAACTTTTATGACTGCCGATTTCAATTTAATCACACATAATTTTGCTGAAAATGTCTTGCGAAAGTTGACCCATAAACGGCTTATCTGGCAATGCGGTAGTCAACTTAAAGTATGTTGTGAAAGGGCTGGAATGCTTGAGCTTTTTAAGCGGCGCTGCTGCGCAAGTACCGGTATCGAAGTTTTTCAGAAGCCTGTAGATAACCATTGCTACGCTATTGCTTTACGTTGCATATTACCTTCTCTCAGAGAGAGAACTTCGAGTGCATAGCAGCATTCAGACTAATAACAAATAGCAGTGGGAGAGCAAGAGTAATGCCCTAAAGAAGTGAGTACGCTGGAGCACAAGTTGTCAGGAAGCTTTTAAGGTATCCAATGCAGAATTAGTTCATGAAAATTATAATATTTTAAATAATTTTTTATATACTTTTTATTCTTTTAGATTGTGTAAAAAGTTTAATTTTGAACTTAAAAAATTTAGTCTAATAAAAAAATTATGTTTGTAGAAATGTAATTAAAATTATTGTAGGAAATATTAAAGGAAGTCAAAGTCTCAGATTCAAGAACTTCACTTATGATAGTGCTATAAGCTCTAATAATGGTATCCTTTATCCACCCTGGCGTTTAAATCGCCAAGCACGATTTTGACATCGTGGCGGGGGCAGCGCTCATAGGTACGTTCTAGGCGCTCATATAAAGTATCTTTGGTCACATCGCCCTTCTCTTCCGTTGGGGCATGGGCGCAAATAAATTGAAGAATCTCGCTTTTATGCATATTGTGGCAAGACGTTCATCCACCGGAGTCTCTCTTCCACCACAAATCCAACACCAAATTTGCGCTCCTTTATATGTCCGCTGTAGTAGATGTCACAAGGACCCGCCTTCTTGCGTCCTTGTCCCGTCCATTGCACTTCTTGGATGGCGGTGATGTCAGCCTTTAGTTGTATGAGGGAAGAGGCACCTTCCCAATTAAAGATCCGGACATTCCAGGTGCATGCCCTTAAATCATTATCCTTAAAACGTTTGAAGGGGTCGTTATCAAAAGGGGGGTGTCTCATCCGAGGATCAGTTCGGTCTTTCATTGGGGAGGTTTTTTTAAGTGGTGGGTCCCAAACCCTACGCACAACCGCAGAAGCGGGCTTCGCCTTCAAACGAATGTCTGTTGGCTACCCAGAGGATACTTGGTCTAAAACCGGAAGTCGTGAGCTGCTTGAGTCATATGCAAGAGAATCGTTCCTGGCCACTCCCAAGTGAATGGCAATCAGAAACTTTCCTCACTTGCGTAAACTTCTATAAACACTATAGTGTGTAATTTTTTGAAAATCAAAACTACATCTTATTAGAGCGCGTTTCAATCTAAGTCTATAAGACGGAAATACGTGTATAGTGTCCAGCCGGACCTACTCATTATCAACTATTTAAAATAGTTTTGTATGCATTAATGTTATTCTTCCCTCCTGGGAAAACAGCTATTGTTAAAGCTAAGGATTATTAAACTTTCAACTTTACAGTTTTTTAACAGCAAGCTTTTTAACATGAAATGTAACATAACATAGATGTTATTGCTCTACATTTTCCTCCCTACATAACAACTGACAGACGAAAAATGTTAAAAACGGAGAAGCCGTTGAAAAGCGAAAGGGATATCAACAGATAACAACAACATGAATAGTGAAAAGGGTTTGTGCAATTGGCGAAAAAACATACAAACTATTTGAACAGAAATGTACTTGATAAATTCTTATTAAATACTTCTAGTTCAGTTGCTTTCAATACATTTATATTTGGCGCCTTGAAAGTTCGCTTATTTTGTTTGAGAGCATTCAAGCTTGTCAACTCGAGCTATGTATATTGTGCAATAAAAATAATTGAAAAGGATGCACCAACGAATGTCAATTCAATATGAAAACAAATAATAATAAAAATGCGAATTTCAAAACCAAAGCGAATTGCAATGAAAGCCAAACAACAGTGCAGACAAACACACACACACACATACACATGTAATTGACTTTCATGGGTGTGCGTGAGTTGACGCTTTCGCAGCGTTTCAATGTGTCTGACAGTTGATAGTAGTAACTTATGGTGTCTGTTGGCGGCTGACAACACGACACACACACACCTAAATAATTGCTCTTGAGTGTGAAGTACGCCCACACAGTTGTACTTGTAGTATGTAGGACACAGGAGCACAGTAGGCAAAATGCACGTGTCCTTTTCGAATTTTGCTTCAACATTTTCGCTTTCTGCTTTCACTATTTTCCATTTCGTTGGCTGCACATCGAGCGTTTAGCGTTGATTTAGTTGCGTCGCCGCCATTTTCGGACGCATTTCGTTGGCGTATAGACGCGGCGACAATTACCCGTTGAGTTAGAGTTAATGTGTGGTTTTTGGTGATAAATATTAAAGAAGAGAAGTTAATAATTGTGGCTAAAGTGATTTTGAAGCTGAGAAATATTATAAAGAAAATTGAAAAAAAAAAAATTAAAAGTAGAGAATTGTGCTGGTCAGTGCAAAAAAGAACCAGCCAGTGCTTACAAAGTAAAAGAACCGCATTCTCAGCGTCCAACATCAGCTCGTACCGAAATCCAAGCGCGTGCAGTTGCTTGTTTCGCATTTCGCTTTTCACTCTAATGACTTTATTGGATTTTTCGTGCACCGCCTGCAGCTCCAGCACACTCGCACAGCGGCTAGCTGGGCATCTTTAAATGCAAGTTCAGCGCTCTTTATGCTTTATGCAACGCTTCGCGACCACAGCAAGAACTGCAGTGCAAACAACTATCGGCGAATTTTTCTCAAAAAAATATTGAAGGTAATAATTTATACTATTTCAGTCGTTTATACAACCACACTTTCGCCTTGCTTGCACTTCACATCAGCTATAATTTATATTTAAAAACCGCAAATTAAAAATTAAAAATGTATTACCTTCAAGTATGTGGTTTAAGTGCTTCTACGTTGGAGATGCTTTGTGCATCTCCTTTGCCAAAATGACACAATGCAAGTGAAATACAATGCGGCGGCAGCGCTTTGTTGCCACTTACGCTTCTCGGAGGTTTTTACGTATAAAAGACTTGCTGCTTTTGTGTAATGTGTGTGTGTGTGTATGTATGTCTGTCTACTGGCTTGATGAGTCTGATTAACGAGCTGCTATGCTATATTTGTGCATGTGAACAGGCTGTAGGAGGCATGAGTTTCTGGCAAGTTTAAATTTTAAATGCAGAATAATTTGCATAAATAATTTTAGTAGAAATATTTGAATTTCCACGAATTGGATCTAGTTTTTGGAAGCTTTTGCGTAATCTTTATGTGAATAATATTAGGTTGTCTGCTGACGAGATTTCGTAAATTCAGTGGAATTGTATGAGATATGATTATCATGTATTTTTTACACGTAATTAGTAAAAGAAGGGGATGTTAAGCTGTAGCTTTAGGCTGTAAATACATGTTATTATTACAGCGAATAAATTAATTTATTTAGAATTTAGTAACATGACATTAAGCATTTTTAATGATTCTTCACATCTGATGTGAAATATCAAATTTCAAATTTTATAACCCGCAGTTACCCAGTCTCATTTAATTCTTCAAAATTCGGTATAATTATTAACCCACCATAAATTTCTCGAACATAAAATACGTTTCGTTTACTTATTCGTTATCAGTTTCATATCATAGTTGTATTTACTTTTACCAAATAATATAATAAATAAACGTATCATCTCGCTAACTATACCATTTAGAGATTACAACTCGGCGCAGTTGAGTTGAAATTGAAACAACCAAACTTCAAACAATCAAACAACTTTTCGGAGTGACGATTTGTAACTAATTTCATTTAATTGAATTGCTTTTCTGAAAATTAATAATTCAACAGCTGATTTCGAAATTACAAATGAAAACAATAAAACCTATTTGAATATTGGATACATATTAAAGTTCGTAGTTTTTATTTATTTTAACGTTGATTATATTAATTATATTATTTTGGAGCCAAAGCTGACAATTTGCACATACGAACATGCGAGTTTGTGACCACTTGGATCGCCTTGTACTTTCGTGCACTTATCACAGTGATTGAATGCATTTGTGGTAATTTTTATAAGGTTCATAATTTACTTTCTTTAAAATAATGATGAATTCGGTTTTTTACTAAAAGCGTTGAAAGATCCCACTTTATTTAAAACATTAATAAGAACAGACATAATAAGTTGAGCCAATCGAACATTAAAGCCATTTTCGTTGCAATTTTTGTACCAGCAGAGAACCTAAAGAGTTGAAAGAGACAACTCAACTTAAAGTTTTTGACCGGTTGAGTTGCTAAATATAAATACCAATTATAAATTTTTTAATGAATTGAATTAGTGCTTTTAAAGATTGTTTGAATTCAATTAAAACGGTTTTGAAACGAATATTTTAAAACTCAATTATTTTAACACATGAAATTGGAAACACTAGTTATGTTTAAGTTTTAGTTTAACTACATTTATTTCAGTTCTTTCATACTGGAAGTTTGCCATTGCCAGTCGAAGGGCAGCTGCTACACGACGTTTTAACAGAACGTTTTAAACAAACTAAGGTCTATTGGATATGTTTATTCTATTCTCAAACACGAGTTTAAAATTATAAATATGTTAAACATTGTATGAACCGTTTATTTTTTTGGCGTTTATGAAGATGCAACGCTGTTTATCCACAAATATTGATTTCTCAGGCAAAAAATTTGTTCGATACTATCGGAATGGAATGGAATCGGAATTATTCACCATCGACATTTTTGTAAGTACGTGTATTATAAATTCCGACTTTAGTAAAAGTTCCAGAAACACTTCAAAGGAAACATTTGATAAATGCTTATAAAATATTTTGACACTTGATAATTGCTTTTTATATATAAGTAATGCCATGAGTAAGTGTATTATTCGTCCAATATTTGTAAGACGAAACCATGAACATGTGGTGAGATTTTAAAAGTATCTAACAATATATGGGTAAAAGAACTACCGCTGAGTTCTACGAAATTTTTTTTGTCGCCATATATCCTTCAACTTTGTTGAACAAGCTTAAAGGAAACAGTAAAATTTAAAAGCGAGTAAAGAAGGAATTTATTTTTGTATTTAATTTAGACAGTTTCCTACTAAAACATGTAATTTTTGTAATTCATATTTGAAAAGTATAAATTGAAAACAATGAAATTCCCTTGAAATTGTGTTTTTTACTACAAAGTGCTTATGTGCAGTCAAGTTCATTTCACTTAACCTAACTTTGACAAGACATCACAAAACAATATATAAAATCAAGTTTTTTGTTTCCCGAAATTGTTAATAAATTGATAAAGTGTTTGATATTGCTGTCATCTACAATGCCATGTTATCCATTTGTACTTGAGAGTACTAACGCAAATAAATATATACTTATATATATACATATATTCAACTTATTTGTTATGCTATATTTGCTACGAGGATTCTATTTTTTAATTAAGTTGAAAATGTTATAGGTGTCCATTCAAAGAATGTTTTTGGTTAGTTAGGAAACACAAATATGTATGTAAGGGTATATTGGCCGCCGTAATTTTGTATTGTTTGACTAAAGGGGTTAGGACAGTTTAAGATTTTCATAAAAAAATATTTTTTTTCCTTGAAATAAATTTTGGAATCCGAAAAACATTATTCATTTGATAGTATAGGGGTGAAGGATTCAGGGATCTTTAACGTTGACGCCTTGTCTCTTTTTACTACAGAATTCTTGCTTCGTAGTGCTTCAAAAATTGAAAATCGAATGTGTACAACACTGTATATGACGAACTTTTGAGCATTTATAATGATCGTTTGTGTGACATTTACATCCTTAATATGGCTATCTCGTTTGATTTTTAATCAGAACATTCCAGTTTTCCAAGATCTTCATGACGATCGCAACAAAATTTGGATATAATGTGATCTACGGCTTGGTAACATGCTGAACAAGTAGCAATCAAGTGCTTATTTTTATTATCATTTAACAAGACTCATTTACTCTTATTCCACTTGATATTCCTAGTATTTGTACTAAATATATTAGACTTCCACCAATTCTCACATACACATGCTCTCATGCTAGGCATTCAAGTGAAGGCAGATTTTTTATTTTTCAAATCAATCATATTCGTAAATCTGCTATCATTTACATGCAAATACAACCGTGCCGTTGTGTAATTTCCACACACACGTAGATGTCAATGATGCTTTATTATCGCTACTCGAAACGTTTACGCTCCAATAAATTTGCGCATAATACTTTTGTTGTAATACTGCTGCTAGACAAACACACTTGTTGGCGTTGTCAGCGCACAGCACAGATCACAAACTCAATCAATTAAAAATTCATTGCATGTAAATACACGGTGTTACGTATACGCCAGCGTGTGCCAAACGCAGATGACTTACACTATGCGCTTGTAACTGTGGATGTGTGTGTGTGTGTGCTGGAGAGTGTGCAGCGTGGCAGTCAACCGACCGTGAAGTTAAGTGCCAAGAGCTAGTGAAAATGAAAAGTACACGGCTGCGGCCCTCCCCGACCCCTACGAAAACGGTAAAAGCGGCAGACTGTCTATGTCGGCAGGAGCTGCTTTCGTTGCAATCGCTGTCACTCGCACTGTCATTGGTGGTTGGTTAAAGCAATTTCAGTGGAAATATCACTCAGTTTTTATTTATTTGCATGCTGGAATCAATTTTAGCAATAACCTTTACCATGAAACGGCTATCATTATCGCGTAACTGCACATTTGAGTGCACACGCTCACATCGCTAGCTACACAAGCAGTTGCTTTTATTGTCATCGTGTGTATCGAGTGCGAATAACGTGCAATAGCTAACAAAAATAAATGAAATATTAGCGAAATCGACATAAAAAAGTGTAAAGGAAGTTCAAGACCTCTACCAAGTACTAATATCCGATTGCATTCGTGTGCAAAGCGAAATACTCGTGGGTGTGTGTGTGTGTGACTTGAACTTTTTGGCAAAGTGCCTTTGAAATGTTTGCGCAATAACATCCATTTCGGTTGGAATTAGTTCTTCTGCAACTATTCAACCTTGCTACTTGGCGCTGGAAAGTGCATTACTCTACTCTACAGCATTGTTGTGGTTTTCTATATTTGCTGCTGTGATACAGCTTCTGATATCTTTGCGGGCCGTAATAGTATTCCTATCATTGCTGGCAATTAATAAAAAAATATAACCTTAATTACCCAATGTGGTATAAATCAATGGGTTTAGTTAGCAACAAGGATTGACATCAGAGGATTTTTTTGTGATTAGCTTAATTTTGATTCCCTCCTTAATGATTAAGCTATTTATTGTAAAGTATAATAGGCTAATCTGACTAACTAGTTCTATGCGAAGTATGCGCGGCTATCGTCTGATTTTTTTTCTTTTTCGAATTCTGTAAAAGAATTGAATTTTTTAAGACTTTAATTTTTATCTCAAATTGGACAGTGTTACTAAAATTCGACATTATTTGGGCTTTTAATTTTTTCATGATAATGATGAAGGACAAATTTCATTGCTTCATTAACTGACCACTACCCTTACGGATTAACATTTTATAGATTACTTCTCAAATGCGCTTACGTATTGTAGAACCAAAAATTTCTTAAAAACTATATGATGACATCCGATTAATTTACTTTTTTTTTAACACCGAAATCGAAATACTATCTTCGGTACAATAATGTCCGGAGATCTGTCACTAATGTTCGTGAAACGGCGAAATATTATTCTATAGTACATAATTAAGTTCTGTTTAGGTACTGAAAGGAGGAGACTAAAGGGGTTAGGTGGGTTTCAAAATTTGGAAAGTTTTGAAGTTCCGCCCATCAGGTTGCGTCCATTTCTATCGAAAACTTTAAACGCGTTTTGAGAACTCAATTTTTCAAGTCGGTAGCCACGATCGAAAAGTTATGAAGCGATTTTGCTCAAATTTTGCACATATATTATCTTCGAGCCAATTCATGCCCATAATTTGATCAAAAAGTCAAATTTTTGTTAAAGATAAAATAAATACAAATTTTAACATTAAATTTGTTCTTTCGTTCATTATCCTCGCTTGAACTAAAACTCGGTGTCCTTTTATCGTTTTTATCCACCTGCAGAATTGAAAGTAATATATTTTCTATACGAGGGCTGCTATATATATTTCTGGCCTAATAATGAAAATAGGAATATTTATCAACGAAAATGGTTTTATTGTTTTTCAAAATACTCTCCATCAAGATTTATACACTTTTGCATGCGCTCAAACCAATTTTCGAACCAATTTTGCGGGATCCAACGAGAACAAACCTTTTTTACGGCCAGGTGTTCATGCAATATCGAATGTATGCTGGTGGGAGAAATGTATAGGCATGCCTCTATCTGAAGGTATGTTACATGACAGTCTTGCATTATCTGTTCACGTACGGCATCGATGTTTTCTGGCACAACGCACAGTGGTTCCGCCGTAGGCCAAAACTCAAAAGATCCATCTCTCGATTTTTTTACAAAATGTAAACCGATGACCTCTAAATTGTCCGAACTTTCTATTTGCAAACCGGGTTTTCCTAAAAATCTAAAGGTACTTTCTAAAAATAGAGTTAAATGCATGAGCAACCGGATTTTTTTTAAAGCACATCAGATTTTTTTTTTAATTTCGCAGAAACAAAGGACTTCCATTTGTTCTGGTAATTGTTCAGGTTAACGAATCAAGATTATTTTTAATGGATTTTGAAGCTAAAGGTACTTATTTTAACTTGTGAAATTAATTAAGACTAACGATATTTGTATTTTTTGTGAAATTAGTGTTTTATATCACCTATATTTTTTTGGATCTTTTTCGGCGTCTTCAATGTCTTTACATAAAGTTTTAGTTGTGTTCCCCCGCGATCCCCCGGTAGATTTATTTTACATTGTCTTTACCAGATTCTTAAGGTAATAAAAGTGTTAAAGTTAGGTGCGGAAATGTGCAGATGTAGAAGTAATCGTCAAAATAATAATGGCCTTTGAATTAACTATTTTTAAGTTCAAACTCATTATAATTGGACTAAAAAAGCTTGGAAAGAATGATAAACCATCTTTATTTCAATGTATGTACGGTTTACTAGAGGATGCATTATAAATTGTTGTTCTAATTATAATGGCTGTAGAATGGCAGTGAAAAAATTAACTGTATTAAATTGATTGGTTTTTTCCTACATGATTTGAATATATGATAATATTCTTGTAGGTTGAATGGGGGGGTTGGATGGGGGAAACTATAACGACAAATCATGTTCAGCTTGTTTATCGCTTTCTTAAATGTTTTTACAAAGCCTTACTGAAAGTTTTGACGCTCCGACCATGACCATGAGAAGTATTTTTGCGTATGATTGCCATATAATGGCAATTACAGTTCTATGGGAGCTATAGGACTTAGTAGTTAGATTTTTATACTCTCGCAACAAAGTTGCTAGCAACAAAGTTGCTAAAGAGAGTATTATAGTTTTGTTCACATAACGGTTGTTTGTAACACCCAAAACTAAACGAGTTAGATATAGGGTTATATATACCAAAGTGATCAGGGTGAAGAGTGGAGTTCAAATCCGAATGTCTGTCTGTCCGTCCGTCCGTCCGTCCGTCCGTCCGTCTGTGCAAGCTGTAACTTGAGTAAAAATTAAGATATCTTGATGAAACTTGGCACACTTATTTCTGGGCACCATAGGAAGGTTGCTTTCGAAAATGAGCAAAATCGGACCACTGCCACGCCCACAAAATGGCGAAAACCGAAAACACATAAAGTGCCATAACTAAGCCATAAATAAAGCTATGGAAATAAAATTTCGTATGAAGGATCGTACTATGAAGGGGCATATGTGGATGTAATTTGTTTGAGGAAGTGGGCGTGGCCCCGCCCCCAAATAGGTTTTTTGTACATATCTCGCAAACCAATAGAGCTATGTAAACCAAACTTTCTGCAGTCGTATTTTTTAGCCACTTCTTAATACATTCCAAAAATGAAAGAAATCGGATAATAACCACGCCCACCTCCCATACAAAGGTTAGGTTGAAAATTACTAAAAGTGGGTTAACTCACTAACCAAAAACGCCAGAAACACTAAATTTCACATAAGAAATGGCAGATGGAAGCTGTACTCAGATTTTTTTACAAAATGGAAAATGGGCGTGGCGTCGCCCACTTATGGGTCAAAAACCATATCTCAGGAACTACTTGACCGATTTCAATGAAACTTGGTTTGTAATAGTTTACTTACATCCCAATGATATGTTGTGAAAATAGGCCAAATCGCTTCACAACCACGCCTACTTCCTATATACCAGAACTTTGAAGACAATCTGAATCGTTTACATTACAATGTATAAAATAAGCACTAGTGAAGATATCGGTGCAGAACTTTGCACAAATACTATGTTTATAGTGTGGCAGCCCCATTCTAAAAATCGCCGAAATCGGACTATAGGTTTTTAAGGCCCCATATATCGAACACGAGGACCTCGGTGCTTCTAACCTAATATTATGGTTTCCAACTTTCAATGGACTTTATACAATATATATGATGAATATGTGGGTCAAATTGTGTATTATATAATATAAATAAAGTTAAATAAATAAATTGCGAGAGTATAAAATGTTCGGTTACACCCGAACTTAGCCCTTCCTTACTTGTTTTACTATATATTTAAAATAATTTTCTAGATTTTTGGTGAAAATTTCAAAGCGATATCTCAACGGGAAGTATTTATGACCGCACCTTCATACAAGCCGAACCACTGTGCAACGGCTGTTTTTGGACGACCTTCACGGAATTCGTCTTTGAGCGAGCGTCGGCCACGCTTGAATTCGTTGTACCAGTTTTTCACAGTGCTATAGGATGGTGCTTCATAGCCATACAAAGATTTTAGTTCATCGATGCACTCTTGGCGTGATAATCCACGTCGAAAGTTGTGAAAAATGATCACACGAAAATGTTCACGAGTTAATTCCATTTTTTGGCCGAGATGAATTTTTTAATTCCCTGTAAATAAAACAATTCACGATTAAATGACAAAACGTTCTGAGTGATGTTATGCTAAAAAATGTCAAACTTTCCAATGGAAATGACAGATTGCACCTGGCAACACTTAGTATTGCCTAGGCCAGAAATATATATAGCAGTCCTCGTATTTATAGATGACATATATTTTCCTTTAAAATTACCATATCTTTAAAGTTATCCCGTATTACATAAATCAGTTTCCTCTTTCATAAAAATATAAGCTTTAAATTCAGTAACCACTCTTCTTATTCTTTTTGACTAGCGTAGACAATGCTTACGCGGTTATAGCCGAGTCCACAACAGCGCACCCTTAATTCCTTCTTTTGGCAGTTTGGTGCCAAATGGTACCAAGTCTTTCTCCACCTGGTCCTTCCAACTGAGTCAATGTCTTCATCGGCTCTCACCATCGGTTTAACTCGTAGAGCTCATCGTTGCATCGTCTACGGTATTCGTCGTTGCCAATCTTTAAGGGACCGTAAGTCTTCCGCAAATCCTTTCTCTCGAAAACTCCTAGTGCTGTCTCATCGGATGTTGACAGCGTCCTCGCTTCTGCACCATAAAGTAGGATGGGAATGATGAGGGACTTGTAGAGTTTGGTTTTTGTTCGTCGAGATAGGATTTTGTCCTTAA
The DNA here is from genome assembly GCA_031772095.1 of Zeugodacus tau. NCBI lineage: Eukaryota > Metazoa > Arthropoda > Insecta > Diptera > Tephritidae > Zeugodacus > Zeugodacus tau. The sequence goes on along the minus strand of CM062650.1, from coordinate 29,175,388 downwards.
TAAGTTTACAGTGGTCGTCATAAAAATTTGGATCTCTCATCCGAGGCTTTTGTTACCTTTCCTTTGGGGATGTTTTTTTATGTGGTGGGTCCCAAACCATACTTACAACCACATAAGCGGGACTCGCCTTCTCACTTTAGCTCGCCTCCAAACGGATGTATGTTGGCTACCCAGAGAATACTTCGTCAAAGACCGAAAGTCGTGAGCTGTTTGAGCCACTTGCAAAAGAATCGTTCCTGGCCACTCCTAAGTGATAGACAGTCAGGAACTTTCATCACCTAGGTGAACTTCTACACATGACCCTGTCCTCAGTAACCACTCTACCCCAAATTAATTAAATATCTAAAAACTTAAAAATATTTTTTGTCACAAATACTTTTTGAGCTGAGACTATAAATATAAACAATTTTAATATCGATAGCTTACGTTTCATGCATGTTTTGATGTGAAATCAAAAGAAATTCAACGGCCTGATACAATATTCAACCTTTCAAAGGAAGTACTAGTTGAAGAACGTTGTTATTAATCTAAATCTCAAATCGTTTCATACAACAACATATCTTTTTGAGCATTTGCCACACCTTATCCCCATATTATATAAATACATATATACACATGTGCAATCAAAATCCAAAAATTATATCCCCTTTAAGCACTATACTCTAAATTAAAGCTATAGAATCTTAAAAAGAAAAGAAACAACTGTCAGCTCATCAACTATGTGTCAGGTGCATCACAGATTGTGCGAAATATTCGCTTATAAACAAATAAATAGCGCAAATTCGCTGAGATAAATTATCTTGCAACAGTGCCGGGAGCGCCACCACTTTTCTAATTAACACAAAAATTCTGGCAACAGCTGTTGAAAATGAGGGCGGCAATGGCAGTATAGCTAGGCCGCCTTTTGAATGAATGCCAAATGAGCGCCAGTTTCGCACGCCGCCATCCATCCTTGGCCCCACGCTTCACAATGCCTGATGTAAGCTCAGCTGTTCACAGTTTGGCTGCAGCAATGCTTGCATTCCCGAATTTCACAGTAGTTCCGTTGTAGGCCGTGGGCTTTATAATGCCTTTGTTGCTTCAACCAACAACACAACCTTCGCCTGTCGCTCACACTTTTGCTGCCTACAAACTATTTTGCATTTGCGACTGCGGCTGCAACCGCGACTGTGAACGGGTTTATCAAGCCACAGTTTGTCGAAAGTAGTAGCTCGCATTTCCCGGGTATTTTTTCGTGTTCTGTGCGCCAACATGCAACACCGTTACATTGTGTTCTTGCGTCTGTATGCGCGTGTGAAGCGAACAAGGCGTGCTTGTTAACGAACTAAAACATAATTTTAGCATTAAAAGACGTGGAGAAGCGAAAAATGTTGCCACTGCAGCTGGTGGGTATAATGCCTTGTAATTTTTTTTCGCCTGCTTCATCTAACGCGGTCGCCTAAGCAACGGTGAACAGCGTACTAACAAGTCTGCAAGCACAGATAGAAACTACAACAATGACGCGCTGCAACTTTTCACTGCTGTTATTGTTATTGTTGTTCGCGTCAACTTTTGTTTATTGCATTTTTACGCAATGAGAAATGAGGAAACTATGTCTCACAACTGCCGTTGGGCATACTCGAAAAGCAAAAGCAAAGCATACATGAAGGCGCCGAAGCGCTGCAAAGCAAAATGCAATGCAAAAAACAAAAATTCAAAAACTATCAAGTAAAATCACAAACGACAATAAAAAGTGGGTGACAACACATGCGATGTTCCACAGCTGGCAACACAGTTATAATCGCACTTTTGCACAGACGAATATGAAAGTAAAATGCAAATGTGTTTGTGCATGTTAGCAATTGTTAGCATACAGCTAGGCGCATATTCATTACTTTGGTTGTGGTCAACGCAGTTTTAATAACAATTTGCGTATAAGTGGCAGTTTGCGTGCTTGCACCCATTTATTATAGCTTCTATATAATTTTATTTTTATTATTTTAATTTAATCAAATGTGATAAAAGTAGTTTGTGAAAGACAAACTTCCATCCGAAAGCGATAAAAATCAGTATTTTCTACAGCAATTTAAAAAATGAGAGAATGCGAAAGGAAAAGAGTTAGGGAAATCGATTTTTCTAAACTATAATTATAATTAGGACTTCAGTAAACATATCTAATATCATCAAACAATAAAAGATACAAATTTTAAATGACTCCATTCAGACGCTTCCAAGCATATTGAAGTATAACATACACTCTTTACTATTGTAATCAATTTCTTCGTTCTCAATTCCTTTCCTCATACAGTTACGGACAATAAAATAGAATCAAAGTTTTTGTTTTGAGACAATAGTATATATTTTTGAAATTTTTGAGATATGTGGAAAAACTTTTGCATTATAACAAATGTAGTCATGTGTACTTTTAAAAAATAGGAAAGTTAACTGTAATTTGAAAATTATAAATAGAGACTCTGGTTCCTAATAAGTAGTTATATTAGCTTAATTAGATATGTGGAATCCATATTTGTATTAATTATGTATTTATGTAGAAAAATGGGTCGATTAAAAAATTGTTCAGAGAAAGAAAAGTTCTGCGTAAAAATTTTTTTAAGAAATGATCACACGCAATGGAAAATTGAAAATATCGCAAATATTTGAGTTTAAATCTTTAACATCTCCGAAAATATGTGAGGCCGACCACGAAAAACTACGGGGAAAGTCGATCAAAATACTGTAAGATTAGCGATGCGCGATCCGTTTAAGTCCGCTGCTGCCATTTAACAAGAGATATTTGCATAATTTTTTTTCAAGAACGGTAACAATACGGTTTCTAGAGAAGAATATCTTTGGCAGATTGTCCCGACAGTGTCCATTGCCGAACGAAGGGCATAGATGCATTCGTATTCAATTTTGCAAAACACACATTAATTAGGGTGAGGCTGAAAATGAAAACAATGGTTCAATAACGTATGATCCGACTCAGCCCTTCAAACACGGTGTCGGTAATACAATGGTTTGGGGCTGTTTCTCGTGATGTGCTGTCTGACCTATTTTTTGATACAAGTAAACATGAGCCGCCAAATATATGTTTAATTTTTAGAGGAAGTCATTCTCCCATATGCTGAATAGATATGCATTTCATTTAGTATTTCCAACGAGACAATGACCCCAAGCATGTCTCGGGCATTGGAAAAAAGTGGTTTTCAGATCATGGTGTTGATGTTATGGCTTGGCCAGCACAACTACAAGATATGAATACAATTGAAAACTTATCGATATTCATTAAGGGAAAGAACCTTAAAGAAATATGACCAGTTAAACCAAAAAATGAGGAGGAACTCTTCGAGGAGGTTCAAGAGGTCTGGTATTCTGTTCACAGAGCTCTTAATAATTTAGTATATCCCTAGAAAATATGCATGCGATAAGTCAGAAGAAGCTACGCTACAAAGTACTAACAATTTTACGTATTAGTTCTCTTAAAACATTTATTATTTTTAATATAAGATATTATGATTCTATTTTTTTGTCTTCCCAATTTTTTATTTTTTTTATTTTACCTTAATTTTCCATTATTTATGAATTGTTGTTTCCCAATATTTTTACTGTAATGAATAGCACTTGACATGAAGTAAATAATAGAAATAAATTTTAGTTGAATTTAAATCAAATTCTTTTTTTTTTTCGAAACAGAAAATTAGTACTATGGCTGATTCTATTTTATTGTCCTTAACTGTAACTATCGCGTAAAAGGTGGGAAGACTGAAGGGAAGTATTACGCAAATTCCATCAATAATATTATTATTAGTTCTTTTAAATTGGTGATTTGAAATCAAGGGATTTGTGTCAAATTTGCTTAGCTCATTTTTATCTAGGAATACATAATTTTTTTTCTGCAAGTTCCAGTATTCATAAATGTTGATATTTATACATAGAGTATCTACCAACCAGAGAAATTAAAGGTGACCATTTTCCGAAATTGACGAGTCGCCAAACATTTCACGCAATAGGTCCAAGTTTAGACATGGAACATGAAGCGGCGCGGTCTTGTTGGCAGTAGATCAAACTCCATATCATCAAACTCCAAAAAAAAAGTCGGTCAACATCATGTTATAATGCTAGTTTCTAAAGAAATAATGATGCCGCCATACCACAATCGGTAACAAACTGTTAAATTTTGAGGATGCAATTCTTTTTCCTGAACCAAAGAATTTGACTCACCCCAATAGCGATATTTTTCTTTTTACGAAGCCTTTATACGTCATCCCTATTGGTAGACGATGTATATGTATATAGCATTTCGGAACTGTTTGTCAGGGCGTATGAGCAACTAATCGTTGTGAGAATTCTTGATAAGTGGTGGGACGTATAAGCAACTTGTTGATTTCTTTTCAATATACATAATGAAATTTCCTTTGTATGCCACCAATAAATACAATTATCTGTTATATGTTTTTGATGGCTTTAGACTATGCAATAAATAATTATATTAATTCAAAAATGAGCAAGTGTAAAATATTATAGTCAGTAGATATATAAAACAATAATAGGTGCTTATAAAAATTCATTTACACTCTTTTCTATAAATAGTTCTTTTCCTCTTACATTTCACCGGATTTTGCTAGTTTCTGCTAAAGCACTGGACAGAGTACTAAAATTTTTATTTGTATTTCGGCAGATGCATCTCTCTGTACCGCAGCTTTTGTCTTTTTTGATACTTTGGTAGCAGCAGCTGCAGCTGCAACACAATGCGTTCTTAAATATAGCTGCAGCATCCCAAAAGCTCTGCTGTCGCATTACATAAAGCTTCCATATGTGCGGCAATTAAAATGCAGTTCTCTGCTATCAAATAGTTTTGAGATGCACTAAAAGCTGCGGGCAGCTTACGAATACTGTGTAGTGTGTTAGTATAGAAAAGGTGCATATCAGAAAACAGTTGTAACGATGAAGATTTGAATTTTAATTTTTAAATGTGACTTGGATTTATTTAAGAAAAGCTACTTAATGCTGTTTTTGAATAATATATAATTTGGTCTCCACGGCGTATGAGTATCGAGAAATATTATCGAATGTAAATTTTTGTTTGCCATTTTTATTTACAATTAAAAATCAAAAATCGTATTTGTCTTCAAAATAAATTATGATTAACAGCAAATAAAACCTATGCCTTTACTCAATGAGTCCAATACTACTTTATATATAAATTTGACAACAGAAAATTTTAACTTCACAAGCACATTGTCAAAATTCATCTTCTAACTAATATGGATGCTTACACTGTAGAATATTCGGCTGAGTATTGAACCAAACTGTGTGTTCTTCGATTTTCGAAGTTAGCCTCACAACAATATTTGCTATATCTAGTTTCTGGAGACCAGACCTTAGGATTAAATACCCACATTACTGACTTTCCTTTTACCTCCTACTCTACCTGAAATTAATTTTGCAGTGTAGCACTGCTATAAACTGTGTCTGGAAAGGCCCCATTCACATGTTCATTTTCGTCTATACCTATCTACCCAGGGCCATAAATAACACTATACGACAAAATGGATATTTTTTCTCTGGGTATGGGACACATATTACAAGGAAGCCTTACTATAGACATAAAGTAATTGTAGAGAATTTATGGTAGTTGACTCTTTAATATTTCTTTTCAGTGAAATAATATGTATATTAACAAATTTAATAAAAATTTCATACATACATAAAATTACATAAGAATAAGTATTATAAGTTAGTTATATATTTAACCATTTAAAATTATATTTTACTATATTCAATGCCCACAACCTGTACATTGACTAGATCAACCTTAGCTTTTAGAATCATAAATTCTAATTTTTGAAGGAACGATATTTGATATACTGTATTAAGGGGCAACAATTTTAATGGAATATTCTTCCTTGAGGCTCTCAACTATTGCATTATTCATACATACTGTCTAGTGTAAAATGCATGAAGATATAAAATTGTTAGATTTTATCCTTTCAATTCATTAGTATTTTCAAGTGAATAAAATTCATATTTACAAATTTTCAATTTTCAAAATTCAATAACATTCATATCTTACAGCAATTCTATTTTCATATTCTTTTCTTATATGCTTTTTCCGAAAATAACAGTTCTTAACTAATTACAATTTCTCCCACACTTATTTGCGGCTTCACACACATTTCAAACAATATAAACACCCACTGCGTATGAGCAATATACGAATTTGGACAACTTCAATGCGAATGCCCGCTGGGATTGCCTAACTAATCAGCGAATTGAGCAAACATTTGTGATACAAAAAAAGACATATTCATTATTCAATTCTACATATGCTTACATATTTGTATAAATATTTACAGCATTTTGTAAAGTGCCCTAATGTGAAGTGTAATAAGCAAACTCATAATCAAGGTTTAACTTACAGCTCACGGCATTAAACCCTTTTTGTTCTTACTCGCCCATTCATTATGCCAGTTGCCCCCATTTGCCGCCACCACAACCCGCAGCGCTGCTACAACGCCAACATGTGTTCATAAATGCTTGTAAATCACAATGAAACACACATGAAAAGCACATGTCTATATATATGTATATGAAATGTTCTTTGTTATTTATTTTTGCATTTATTCCAAAGCATACAGACGACATGTAAGCCGATTCCCACGTGGCGGAATGCGCCAAAAACAAACCGACATGTGTATGTGCGCAAATCTGTAATGCAGCAAGGCTGGTTGTCACTTCCGCCCCCTCAACTGCTACTGTTACTGCCACTTCCTTGCTACTAATAATAATAAAAGTTACGAAAAGGCATTTTAACAGCCAACAATATGCCGTATAACATGCTCGCTAAACTCTCCACAGTTCGTGAGTTGGTGAGGAGACTCTACAAATGTTTGTTCGCTGCTTGGCTGTGGTGAATTTGAAATGCTTTTGCTCGCCCTTTCAAGACTCTACACAATGTCACTAGTGTCAAAACTTTACTTACAGTTGTCGCTCTCCACTTTCTCTCGCTGAACGCTGTCTCTCTTTCCGCTTTCATCTTTATTTTCGTCTGTGTTTTTTGTTAACACTTGCGTTTTGCTCGCTCTCTCTCTCTCTCTCTCTTTGTCACTTCGCTTGCTCTCTGTTGTTTTGGCGTGCGCGCGCGCAATTTCTGTGGCAACAACAACAATTTGTTGCGAAAACACGTGCACGCCGTGGCACCCAACTCTACTAACCGACTAAGCAGCCAACTTGGCCGCCTTTCGAGCTACCGCCTGACTGCTGCGGCGTGTGTATTGGTGGCCGTGTGACCGACTGCCGCTATGCCAACTTTCTCACATTGTACCCACTTGCAAGTGTGTGCGTGTGTTGGCGCGTGTCAGCATGCGGTTTGCTCTGTGTTGTGTTTTGTTGCTTGTCGCTTTCCTTTGCTATTTTCCAATTTCGCTTTTGCTCATAGCTTTCTCAAGCTGTTTCTGTTTGTTATTGGCCCTTCCGCATAATAGCTGCTCTGTCTCTGCAGAGACTGTTTGGCGGACTGGCCCGAGGCAATGGTGCTCCTGCCTTGTCGCTGGCTCATTTGCAGGTGTTACACGTGTTTTTGTGTGTTCCAGACGTTGTGGCGGCGTCGATGCAGCAACAACAAGAAACAGTGTTTTCTCTTGTGTTTTATGAATTAAAAAAATATTAACTAATATTAATCTAGAAGCGCACTCTGTGATCGATGCGTAAAATTAAAGCGAAAAAAAAGTGTGAATTGTGACTATAGAATTTGTGACGGGAATTACAACAAAATTGCTGCAGTGCATATATGATATATATTATAATTAGAAAATAATATAAATATTTATTAAAAAATAGCTAAAATTAATATAAGCAATAACCTCTAATGCCACGCTTTCTCTACAAAACTTCGCTTAGGAAATTTAAACATAAAATAAATTTAGTAAACAAATGTAATAAAAATAAAACTTTTTTGACATAATTAAAGCAACAATAAAATGACAGACACTGTCAATAAACAAGCGCTCGTTCAACGCCTGAGGAAAATCGTTAAAATAGCAGCAAGTAAAAAAAAATCTCGACAAACAAATGCAAATACTTTCGATATTTTGGAAGTGTTCTTAGAGTGGCACTGTGTGCTTTACTTTGCCATTTGCCAGCATGTTTGCGGCGCAAGTAATAATGCGTGTTTGGTTTACAGAAAGAAAATCCTCGTCTGAACAAAAAGTTGTTGGATTGCCTATATAAAACGGCAATATATTATATGCATTTATTTGTTTTCAACATTTCAGCTTATGATTTTTTTATATTTTTTTTATATTCGACTCAAATGCGAAACACGCACGTTAAGTGGGTGACTCACTTGACTCCCAAGTGCCGCCGCATTACTAGTCAGTTAATTGCTTAATTGCTTTTTTGCAATACAACGTGCATGTGTTTGCCAATACTTTTTTTTTTTGTTTTGCGCACCACAGCAGCACACGAGTGAGCAAGTGAAATCAAAGCTTAAGCAAATTAACGGAAAAAAATATGAAAAAAATCAGAAAATCATCATTGGAAATCGTCACGGCAAGTAAACACAAGGCTGCATGATTTTAGGCGTCTGCCAGCATGCAAGTACTATTTGTTGTGTTACTCAACAGCGCGTTTTTAAGCACATGCTCGAGTCAGCATGTCAACTTTTATAAGACACGCCACTGTGTCCTTACGGCATTCCATTTTTGTTTAAGTACATTTTTTTGTAAAATTTTGGTTTATGTGCACAGGCCATTGAGAGGCCACAGACGACGCTAAAAACTCGCTGAAACTTTTGTAGTGGCCTACAACAGCAATACAAACCTTGGTTGTGTCATAGCCAAATATACCATATATGGCAACAACAAACACACGCACACCTTTGAGTTATTCATGCGTGTGTGTTTTGTTGCCTTTGCGTGTCCTTTGTGTGTCACACGCTTTGTTGGTCGCCGCATTGCCGTGTTTTAAATCACAAAAAGCAACAAAGCAAACAAAAAAAGAACAACAACTGCCATATTTCGAACTTCTCTCCTCTCTTCATCGTCGTTTTGGCAAATTTATGTGCCTAACGCAAACGCCAGTGCGGCTTCTGATCAACTGTATGTGGCAGGCAGCGTAGCGTTACCAGTCAATGTGATACACCACACATTGTTGAGATCGACAACAGCAACAACAACAACAACAGCAAGAGCATATTAACATCGCTTTTATGTACAAATTTGCGTTGTAAGCGCCCGTTGTATTATGCAAAAAGGTTACATTGTCATGCATAATCAATGGCGTTTATTGCTTTTGTTGTCGCTGTTTTTTATTATTTGTGCATAAAATATTTTATTAAGTTATGTTTGTTGTTGCTCGTAATTGCATAACCAAAGATGCTCCTGTTTTTTGTGTTAATAGGATATAAAATCAAAATATTGAACTTGCTTTAGGCATCGCAGTTTATATTAAAATCTAAATATAAGAATAAGGAAGGAACCTCTTCTTAGAAGAATTCTGTCTTATTTAACTTTTTTAATTTTAATAAATTTTCAACGAATAATTGCACCCATAGGTGTCGCTGCAAATCAAGTAAATGAGAAATACTTTCGCAGAAATATTGGTGGCGCTCGAGATATATAAGGGCTTATTATTTATTTTACCTTTGAATATTTATTTAATCTTCCTTATCGATGCTTCATATTGCCACTTACTTCAGTCAATCAGTAATAATTTTGACCAAATTAGGAGATTGTCTCAAGCAACACTGGTATAGCAAACTATTGGTGTTAAAACAAATATGGAAACGGAGCTGCATTAATCATTTTAAATGAAATAACTAAGAAAAATTCTTAAAAAATACTCTTTTCGACTCACACATTCTATTTGTGAGACTTAATTTACAATCAATTAGTGATTAGAATTTAGATTCTAAAGTGAAATTCGAATAAATTATACTCAATTTACATCCAACAATTAGCATAATAGCTGAAGCAATTAAGATATAAATTAACTGAAATGTACTAAATGTTTATACAACAATTTTTTCTGAGACATTTAAGATGTAAATTGACTCAAATGTAATAAATTTTTATTTAACAATTATTATTTTATTCTGAGGTAATCAAAATGTAAATGTAAATGAATGAGCGCAAATTCGGTGTGGGATTCGTGGTGGGAGAGAGACTCCGTCGTCGAGTCCTGGCATTCACTCCGGTGGATGAACGTCTAGCCACAATCCGCATCAAAGCGAGGTTCTTCAACATATCGCTGATTTGCTCCCACGCCCCGACGGAAGAGAAGGACGAAGTGATCAAAGATACCTTCTATGAGCGCCTAGAACGTACCTATGAGCGCTGCCCCCGCCACGATGTCAAAATCGTGCTTGGCGATTTCAACGCTAGGGTGGGTAAAGAAGGTGTCTTTGGCACAACAGTCGGAAAATTCAGCCTTCATGACGAAACATCACCAAACGTAATCTTCGAGGCTTGATCCCCGACTTCTGCCGGGGCCCGAAATATGGTCATCTGTAGTACTAGATTCCAGTGCATAAGAAAATCCATCAAGCTACATGGCTGTCCCCAGGATCGAATCACTCGCAACCAGATCGATCAATGTTGTGATAGATGGACGACGCCAATGTCTCCAGGTGTTTTTGATGTGCGTACGCTTCGTGGTCCCAACATCGACTCGGACCACTATCTTGTAGCAGCTAAGATACGCACCCGCCTCTGTGGTGTAGAAAAGCGCACACGTCAAGCAAACTACAAGCGAAGGTTCGAGCATCGAGAAGCTGCAAATCACAACCGGACAGCCGAACGATTTTTCTACTCGACTTGTACTCCTGGCATCTCCTGAGAGCACTCATCAGCATCTTGGTAGTAAGGGAGCTGTGGGACGGCATATCAAACTCCTTACGTACAGCTGCAACCGAAACCATTGGCTTTCGGAAAAGCCCAAAAACAGCTGGTATGATGAGGATAGTCGTCTCGGCAGTGGAGAGAAAACAGACTGCCTACCTCGCAATGTTGCGATCGACCGCAACACGAGCGGGATGGGAAAGATACCGAGAGCTGAAGAGGGAAGCGAGACGCATTTGCAGAAAAAAGAAAGAAAAGAGGCCGAAATGCGTGAGTACTTAATGACGAGCTTGACAAGCTGGCCGACAGGGGTAATGCTCGAAAATTTTACGAAAAAGATCCGGCGCGACTAACTGAAGCGTTTTACAAGACCAGAGCACACTCCTGTAGGACCCCCCAGCGGTGATCTAGTGGTTGATGACCAGATGTATACTGTGTTTGTGGAGGGAACACTTCTCCAGCCTGCTGAACTGCAGCAGTGAAAGCACAACACCAGGAGATGGCGAACCCGATTCCCCAATCGACGACGATGGAACAGATGTTCCGTAGCCGCGTTCGACCGTGAAGAAAATTAGAATAGCAATTACCCGCTTGAAGAACAACAAGGCGGTGGGGGCCGTAATGGATTGCCGGCCGAGCTATTCAACATACGGCGGTTGAAGAGCTGATAAGGCCATGCATCAGCTTCTTTGCGTGAAATATGGTCGGAAGAAAGTATGCCCGACGATTGGAATCTCGGGTGTACTCTGCCCAATTCACAAAAAAAGGAGACCCCACAATCTGCGCCAACTATCGTGGGATAAGCCTCCTTAACATCGCTTATAAGCGTTCTATCGAGCGTACTGTGCTTGAAAGACGTAAAGCCGCACCGTCAACAAACTGATTGGACCTTATCAGTGTGGTTTTAGACCTGGAAAGTCAACAACTGACCAGATATTCACCATGCGCCAAATTTTGGTACCGGAAGACCCGTGAAAAAGGATCGACACACACCATCTATTTGTCGACTTTTAAAGCTGCTTTCGACAGCACAGAAAAGAGAGCTGCCTTTATGCCTGCGATGTCTGAATTTGGTATCCCCCGCAAAACTAATACCACGGCTGTGTAAGTTGGGACGTTGAGCAACACCAAAAGCTCTGTCAGGGGATCCGAGGAAGGGGACCTCTCCGAGCCGTTCGATACCAAACGAGGTTTCAGACAAGGTGACTTCACTATCGTGCGACTTCTTTAACCTGATGCTGGAAAAAATTATAAGAGCTGCAGAGCTAAACAGAGAGGGTACCATCTTTTACAAGAATTGTATACAGCTCCTGGCGTACGCCGATGATATCGATATCATTGAAACAACACCCGCGCCGTTAGTTCTGCTTTTTCCCGCCTGGATAAGGGAAGCGCAAGCGGAAATGGGTCTGAAAGTGGTGAACGAGGACAAGACGAAATATTCTTCTGTCATCAAACAAACAGTCCAGCGCATTTCGCGTCTTGGCTCCCCACGTCACTGTTGACAGTCATAACTTTGAAGTTGTAGATAATTTCGTTATACCTAGGAACCAACAATTAACACCGATAATAATGTCAGCGCCTGAAATCCAACTTTCGAGAATCACTCTTGCCAACAGGTGCTACTATGGACTGAGTAGGCAATTGAAAAGTAAAGTCCTCTCTCGACGAACAAAAACTAAACTCTACAAGTCCCTCATCATTCCCGTCCTACTTTATGGTGCAGAAGCGTGGACGATGTCAACATCTGATGAGACGGCACTAGGAGTTTTCGAGAGAAAGGTTTTGCGGAAGTTAAGAAGAAGAAGAATCAAAATGTAAATTGACCGAATCTTGATCAATTGGAATGCTAATTTGATAATTGACCAAATCGTACTTAATTTATAGTGTTTTTATACAACCAAATTAATAGATCAATCCAAATTTTTATGGAGAAACCCTTTTGTGACCTTCACACTGCCGGCTACTCGATAACCGATCAGCTGTTATACATTTCTCGTTACATTACAATCGCAGACAAAGAACGTACATATATATACAATTACAGAAACGGTCTTTGTCGCAGAGTTGCATTTCATTTTCAACTCGATTAGAATTCAATTAAAAATTAATGTAGATTTTTATTTCGAATGTTAAACCGATCTTAATAAGCGTTACTGAACAATCTCTTACTGAACAATCTCATCGAATAAACTCGATAGCTTTTACAAATTAATATATTCTTCAATATATACTAATTATGTAATTAGTTAATTGCTAAATTATATTTATAATTGAATGCAGCATATACTAAATTGTTGGAGTTAACTTAATTATTAAATTAACAGTTCATTGGACATGGAAAAAATATTATCAAACATTAGATTCTCGCGTTGGTTAACATTAATTAACAAATTATCTTGAAAATTTCAGATTGAAAATAATGTTATTAATGTTTTGTTGTTAGTTCTTACTTAATATTAATAATTTAATTCAAATGAAAAACAAAACATTTTCACCGTCAGGTAAACATATAAACTGTAGAACTCTCTTCGCCCTGCATTTATATGAAAAAATATATATCCTCAATCTATAAACCATTCAAAGTAATTCTATATAAATATACACACGTGTATTTAAAGTAACATTTCATCTCAGGATTTCATTATATTCAATAGTTTATTTAGTTTAGTAAAATATTTTCCTACGCTGTCTTTCAAGATTTATTTTCAACGCCCTTGCATGTTGATTTATCAGCTCGAATTGCTTTCACAAGATCTGCATTCAATGGCATAATGTATACACAATTATTTGCTTGTACAAACGTATGTTATAGTATATGTTGTTGTTAGTATATTGTTGTTCACTGCTCTCGTTGCCCTTTAAGCCATGTGATAAATGCCTTGCACTAAACACAGGCGACATTGATCTATCGCTTAGATATGCAGATGGGGCAAAATATATTGTCAATCTTGAGAAAATAAATAAGCAGCTAAGTAATATACAGTTAGTCTGGTGTTTATGTGTATCGACGTTATGTTTCGTTGGATATTTGCACTTATATGTGTTTACTTTTCATGCTTGCTTTAAAATTTTCACATACTCGTTGTTATCGAGACTTTTGTTCGGCATCAGTGTCAATATTTTTTTTTAATCACGAAGCTTATATACTGAAATATCACTTATTACTTCGTTATACTCAAGTGAGATGAGAGAATTTGATGTTTTTGATTTCAAAAATATTGATTTTCGCCGCTTTTACAGGTCGATAATAGGTTAATTGAATGAACAAATTGAATATGTTGTATTGGCCTATAGAAGAGGTAAGGTGTCTACAAATGAAGTAGGTTTGAATCAAGGTAGGTTTGAAGTTGCAGTTGTTCTACGGCACGACGATAATTTAGTTAGGGATGAGACTAGACCACTTTGAAATTTTACTAACTATACTTGACACTCTGCCCTTCGACATCACAAAATGCTTTTGAATTATATTTTAGAGTAACCGAATGGACGAAAACAAATCTCCAACTGGTTCCGTATACTAAGAAGAAGTTCGGGCTAGAAAAGGAGCTTGATTTATAGCTCTTTCTGGAACCTATGTTATCTTCCGTCCTCTATATATCTGTTCAATTCAATACAATATATTCGGAGGTATGGCTTTGTGGTGTCCAAATGTCTGAAAACGGAACAAAATCTTTTTATAACGGCAATTTCTCTGATAGGGGCAATAAATTTGATATCATATAGCTTCTTTCGATGAATATTGGAGTTAAAGCGAAGATGCTTCAAACCATCGTGTCATCTTCCATGCAATTTCGGCAGAGATATGTAGATATAGAACGAACTAGCGTATATAGATGTGTAAAATCTCTGCAAATTTGTAGTAAGTTCAGAGCGATTTGTCGAGTCTTAATATCTAATCAAGGAAGCGATCCTGGCTTCACCAAATACTGCCTCTCATAGTTTAAGTGTTTTGCCTCTAGGGAACAGCCTTACCTAACCCCCTTAAGTGAGGAGTAACGTACCTTATTGAGCACCTCAGTAGTAGCAATGACCTGCATTCGTTGCAACCCAAGAGTAGACCACGCGGTTTTCCAATTCCGAGATAGTAGTTGTCGCTTTTTCCAATTCAGAGAAGAATGAAAAAACTGCGTTTCCTTGCAAGCTAATCAGTTTTATATTTTCTATTGGATCTATTATGACCACTCCCAAAACGTTTATATAAAATCTCCACAACTAATAGCTTTTCAATCTCCACACGTCAAACCCTTGAGGAATTACTTGAGAATTAAGTGGTTGAACTCAATTACATAATGAATGAAGAGGTCAGCAGGTCAAGACAAGATATAGAAAGTTGTTAATTATTTACTAGCCATTCGATCAAAGTAAACTACTGAACATGAAAGTGCAAAAGTAAATCACATATCCTCTCACAAAGTAAAGAAGCGCTACACTCATAAAAAAGCAAAAAGGCAAAGTAAAATAATATGTGATAAAAGGAAAATAGATAGAATAAACAAAAGGCGCTGCTTCATATGAATACTAACCTACAGTAAGACGACTGGGAAAGTAGCTGTTGGTAGGCTTGAGAAACAGCGCTGTGAACCGAGGCAGGCTGTTGGAAGTTATACAACCGCAGTCACGTGCCAAGAGACGCAACTGTGTGTGCATACACATGCAAGTAATATAAATATAGAACACACGAGCAAATATGCGCACATGAGTGTGTGCTGTTTGTAGTGGTTGTTGTAACGGTAATGGCAACCTTAGCGGTAATGACAACGGATGTGGCCGCAATGCGCCATATGCAGGCTACTTAAATGTTCCATCACATGTGTGTGTGTACTTATGTATTCAAGTATGTGTGTGTGTGTGTGCATTTCAAATGCGTGCAAAAGTTTGATTTTCCTATATAAAGTGCCATATGATAGGTGTGCACGTCGCTGTGCTTTCACTGCAGCTGCTGTCGCGCACTGTAAGTAGAGCAATGAAGGCGAACAATGCAAATGACAAATGGCAAACTTTTATGTCCGCAATCTCACGACATTTCAAGCAATTTCTGCGGTCTGGGTAAAAACTCAGGCCACCGTAGAGCAAAGAATATGAGAATAATAGGAGCATCATCGAAACAATAGTTTGCTTGCTGGCCACACCTGCTAACAATTAAAGCACCTAAAATGCGGCTGGTGCAATTTTTTTGTTCCGCTGTTTGTTGTCCTTTTGACATACGACATTGCTTTCGTGTCGCTCATTACTTTGGCTATTGTAGCGTGCTAAGTGCGACACAGTGGGTCATAGTGTTCTTAATTAAATTTTGACTTTAAATGTCAGGACAACCAGCTGTGGAGTAGGTGGACGCACCTGGTCAGCGAGTGAACGAAATGCGCGATAGGCTCTGGAATAATTATTATACAATAATATTTTTTTTGTTGTAGATTGGTTATTATACTTGACCATGTCACGCAACAATTCATTGAAGCGTTTGTAGCATATCATAGCTTCAAACCGCTTAAAGCTAACAAAATTTTGAACACGTGCCATAAAATTTGATAAACATAAATAGTACTCAAGGTACTGGAGAAATCGAATTCAGACATAGGACATATATATATAACATATTTGTTGGAGGATAAATCATAGCAAATGAGTAGAATGACTCATGCCAAAGGATGGTATATAAAATATGTCAAAATGTTTGACAATGAAATTTCAACCCAGTGAAAAGAGACAAATTTAAATTTGTAGCTAGAGTTGGTGTCAAATAATAAAGGAATTTAAGTTAATTTGTGTAAATTTTCTCGAAGGAAAACTTAATTTCGTAATTGTACATTGTCAAGTTAATGCCATTGAATTTGACACACAATTTAGAAAGATTTACTGCTGATTTATAGCTTAAATGTTTGGCATCAAAATTGTTAACAATTTTTTACTTGTTTCTGAAACTATTTAACCAATAAGAACTTGTCAGTAAATTTGACAATTGACAGAACAGTTAGTGGCTCAATAAAATAATAGAAAATAAAATATTTAAAATATTTTGACAAATAAATTTCAACCTTTTCTAGATAGAGTTCGTATAAGACTTACCATAATTTAATTTGAGTTGTGTAAAGTTTCTCGATGGAAAACTTCTTTACGAAATTGTATATTGTCAAGTTAATGTCATAGAATTTGACACACAATTTAAAACGGGTTTACTGCTGCTCTATAGTGTAAATGGACAAGAATATTGTCATTAAAAAAATGACTTCACTTATTTCTGAAACTATTTATTCAAGAAGAACTTGGCAGTAAATTTGACATTGGATAGAACAATTCATGACACAATAAATAGCAAACGTTACGGTAAGTTGGATTTAACCAAAACTGCTCAACGCAACGGGGCTCAAGAAAATTAAATTATGTGACTGAAAGTCTGACTTTTTAAGCATGTGAACATAGAATTTATCAATCCACCTTTCATATGTAAAATTCATTTACAGTGATGTCAAAGTTTGAGTACAAATAGATATCAGTTGTAAACAATATCAAAATCTTTTATAGCCATTTAATGTAGCTCGTTAAATGGTTGTAAAAAATATTTATTGCCGATATCGCAGTAAAAATATTTTATTTGTACGGAATGAAACCGCTGCGCCACTTCAGCCTTTGCAAACAGAGCATTTTATTACAACCAAATAAAGCATACAGCGTCAAGTGAGGTGATGGTCAACAACAATGAGCGCAAAAAAGGCAACACAAAGCAGTAAGGAGCGCAAAATTTACGGAAAAAAATCAATAAACATGCATGCCAACAGTCGCTTCAAACACACACAGACACACAAATACAAATACAGTGAATTACAAAAATGTTTAAGTATATAACAGTAAGGGTATGCCTGAGTATGTGTGTATGTAATTAAGTATGCATGTATATTTAGCAACACGAAAGGCCACAATTCTGCCAACAACTGCCACTTACACAAATATACAAAAACAACAATAAGCATTTTATAAGCGACGATTTTCTTTTAATTTTCACATGTTCAGGGCTACCATCGACACACCGCCAGCTTTGCTTACTGTCAATACATTTCGTCATACCTCTCCAGCAACGAAACAAATAACAAAGCGTAGAAGACATATATGAGTGAAAGCAAATATTTATTATAAACTTCACAGTTAAGCTGCGTATAAGACATTGATTAGCAGAGGTGCGCGCGGGCCTGAAAAGGGTTATGGGTTCTAACTGCTTCTTTAACTGACAGCTGCATCGTTTGCCGCAATTTCGCACAATACTACAGCACAGCAGGTGCAAAAACAACTGAGCAGCCGAAGATCGATTGCTTGTATCATTCACGACACATAAGAGACTTATAGCTCGTATTTTTTTTTTGCGGCGCTGCAATTACTTGCAGCTGTTGGCCTGCTTTCCGCAGCGTAATTGTATAATTAAATCAGCGCATTGTTTTCCTTTAAGTCCATTGTATAAATATATTGTTTTTATTTTGGCAAATTGTGTTTCTTATTTTTTTGCTCAATGACTCTTTGTCAATTGAACATTTACTTGAGTGACTCATTTTGTTCATTGTCGTTTTTAGTCGACATCATAAATTTACTGCAGTGATTAAGTTCATTGCATTCGCGTGTTAGCCTCCATTAACTAGATGTATGGTGAAACATATTAAATAGAATGGGAAGGATTAGCTCATAAAACAGTAAAGAAATGCTGTTTACAATGTACATATGTGCGCAGTACACATGTTTTTTCAAGGGGATGCCAATGCGTAGACGCAACATTGTGTAAGAAAGAAAATTTTGTCAAATAACAAATATAATATATACGAGGGCTGCTATATCTATTTCTGGCCTAATAATGAAAATAGGAATATTTATCACCGAAAATGGTTTTATTGTTTTTCAAAATATTCTCCATCAAGATTTATACACTTTTGCATGCGCTCAAACCAATTTTCGAAGTACTTTTTTGAGCCTTTTTTTGAGCGATTGTCAAATTGTGCGGGATCCAACGAGAAGAAACCTTTTTTACGGCCAGGTGTTCATGCAATATCGAATGTATGCTGGTGGGAGAAATGCATAGGCATGCCTCTATCTGAAGGTATGTTACATGACGGTCTTGCATTATCAGTTCACGTATGAAGACTTGTATTTTTATGGCACAACGGCCAGTTTTTTGGACGACCTTCACGGAATTCGTCTTTGAGCGAGCGTCGGCCACGATTGAATTCGTTGTATCAGTTTTTCACAGTGCTATAGGATGGTGCTTCATAGCCATACAAAGATTTTAGTTCATCGATGTACTCTTGTCGCGATAATCCACGTCAAAAGTTGTGAAAAATGATCGCAAATGTTCACGAGTTAATTCCATTTTTTGGCCGAGATGAATTTTTTAATTCCCTGTAAATAAAACAATTCACGATTAAATGACAAAACGTTCTGAGTAATGTTATCCTAAAAAATGTCAAACTTTCCAATGGAAATGTCAGATTGCAGATTGTCCAGAAATATATATAGCAGCCCTCGTATAAGAATAATATTAGCTTTTGAAAAATAAAAATAACGAAATAGCAGATCATTAAACTTAGTGCAGATTTGTTGTTATAATCCCTTAGTAACATTTGAAGAGATATTTGTATTACCATTTCTCATCCATAACTAGAAATCGGGTGTGTTTTCTTCACCGTCCCAAGCAAAATGTTGACCAAATCCAGCCATTCGGAAGTAATTTGCTATTAGATTCACGTGTTAATTTAAAAATTATATTTATGGAATGAAATTGGACTTTATTGCTAATTCAAGAGTTCAAGTTCTAGTTAAAGAAGTTCCAGTCATGGAAGTTCAACTGTATATAACAAGTCCCGTCTAGTACTTCAATAAAAATTAAATAAAATTAAAATAATTCAATAAATTGAATTTTCCAAAAATTCCTATCATACTACTATACATATACATTATTTAATTCTTAAATAACAGAGTTTGCACTGTTGACTCCACTCGTGTCATATTATTGCGAATTTATAACTTTTCAAAAAACCATAGTTTACCATTGCTGCACCTTTTCAACAGTTTCTGTACACTAAGCCGAATTCCACATAACTACTTATATTAATTTGATTCATTTTGTATAGTTTATATTTTGCCAAATTAATGACAGTTGTTGTCAAACTAATGAAAAATGTTTTTATTTCATTATTCTATGAATTTATAACAACAATTTTAAACCTACTCAAATGAACTCAAAATATACGGGTCGAATGAGAAGCTTTATCGTACTTACAAAGATCGTCAGTAAGGCTGTGATAACACTAATCATAATTTACTTAACAAATGTCGATCCAAATATTTCTTTTATGAAGATTTAAAGAGTTCTGCTTACAAACGAACTCTCAGCAGTTCCACAAAATAAAGATATTTTTTTGTGGTAATATGGGAAATCTTACATAAGTGTAATCTTATGCCGGTTAGGTTTTTGATTAAAAATCGGACACCGAAATAATTAACATTCTCAGTAACACTTGAAATTTCATCAAAATCAATTAACTGTTTTTAATGTTTTCTGTATTTAACAGCATTTATAATATAATACATACAAATATATTGAGATATATTTTTAAAATATACGAACTTATTTAAGCTATTTGAAGAAGTAAAATATAGGATAGAGCCTTTTAACATACACGTTTATATACGATTATATAGAAAAAAGTATTGCATTATAAAAAAAAATCTATTATAGTATAAAAAATTCGAGAACCAACGATGGAAATACTTAGTTAGTCATTAACATATTAAAAAAGTAGAACTGAAAGAAAAAAATTAATTAAGCCATATAAATCAGTATTTGACCCTGATAAAGGCAAGTAAAACCTACTTGTGTCTATTACTTTTTCATGTACACCATTCAGCTACTTTAAATTCATGCATATTTCATATCAATCTCAAAAAATCTTCTTCCTTCTCTTTACCAAAATTGTGCTTAAACGAAAAAGATTGACTCGATAGCAGTACCCTTCGGGAATATCTTGTAAATCTATCAGTTATTAAGAAACATATTTAATATAAAATGTTTCCGAACAGAATCTCTATTAAAGACCAGACTCAATTACGTTCTTTCTTTTTTTCATGGTTGCTTTACCCTTTCCAACATTTTTACTAAGCAAACTTAATGGATGAATGTAAAGCTTGAAATATTAATTATAAGAAAAACAAACCAGAAATACTCATTTGAGTGCAAAAGCAAAAATTTACTTCTTCGCAAGAAATAAAAAATGCAGCTGCGCTCGTATTTGCAGCACTTCAATGTCTCATCAGCACAAGTGGCGCTACGCTGCGTATACGTAACATTTGTTGGCACAGCGAAGAGGACAGCACAATTCTAACAATGAATGATTGCATATACGCATATATTTTTTAAATATTTGAGCATTTGAGAGATGCAAAGAAAAATTGCCATGTATAAAATATATAAATATATTTATATATGCTGTATGTAAAATCCGTAGAAAAGCTCTTTCGTTTCTGCGTCACTTCTTTTTGCATTGTTCCAATGCTTTTAATTGTTATAGTCTCGTTTTTAGCTTCTTCCTTTATCGCTACATGCAGTCGTTTGAATGTACTTTAGTTCCTTTCCACTCGCTTAAGTACATTATTTTTTTATTCATATGTGTTAGCGGAAGGACACATTTCTTATTTGCTAAAAGAAAGATGATGCAGTATTTGGTATATACCTACTACACACGTAAGCATAGTGCGGAAGTGTGATGTTAAACGATTTGCTGTTTGTTGCCTTCTGCTTCTTGGCTTTGAAAGCTCACTAAGGAGATAGGAGTTGAGTTTATATATTGAGTTTATATGAAGAAAATTTGGAATGCTTGTACTAGTAGTGAGGAAATGTTGGTGTTAGCCTATTTATAGTTACAAATACTGAATTTCATTTTTAAAAGAGTTTGTTCAATTTGTTTCTAAGTTAAATAAGGATGAAATATAATAACATTATACACATTTAATAATAGATCCTAGTTCATTCTTATTTAATTCAACTCCAAAGATTTATGACAGTATTCACTTTCCTTTTTCGGTATGAGTGTAGAGCTCTTATATCACGAGCGGATAATTGGCGAATCTAAAGTGTCCTTTGTAATAACCATTTAAAGCCTTATTTCAGACAGATATTAAAAGCCAACAATCCAAATGTAACAAATTTTATGATCTGACCTACAGAAGTTAATACTATTTGAAGAATTTTAGGAGGGTTACATCTCCGGTGAATTTATTGGGTACCAATAACTATATTTTTAGGAATCTGATAAAGCATTATTTGTATTATATCTTATAGCTGATCCTAGTAGGACGAAGCAAAAAATACCATAACAGTATGAGGGATGCTAGTATAATGTATTTTATGTCTAGTCTTTTAAACTCTTTAATCGCTTTCAATATTTATGTATATGTATATATATGAATATTCGTGTCTCTATATATGCCATTTTGCTGACACAGAACACATCCGTCCAAAAGCAGTGGCACAGAAACCGACGAAAGGCTCGATTTCCGGTTCGTTGGCGTCAACTGGTGTTATTGGTCAGTCGTTTTGATATTTTCACTTTTTTACAACTTTTTTCCAGCTTTTGAACGCTTCATATAACTGCTCCACATCCGTGCGTTCATTTCGGTTCAGTATTTAGTGGTTTTGTTGTGATTTTTTCGCTTATGCGCGATTTTAACACTTTTGGAAAACACCAATACACATCCAAACACACGAGGAAGCAAACTTGCCTATGTCTGCAAATAAATATCAACACATGTGAATACAATATATATGTATGTCCGCATACATGTGTACTTTACGAAACTTCATGACCGCTTGCGTGCATGGATTTTAATTTTGTTGACCTCAATGTCACAGCTTGAGCAGCGCGCAGTGTGTGCTGAGTGCTGAGTGTCGCGTGCTGCCATAAGCCGCTTGCAACCGCCACCAATACACTTACACCGCACTATCGACCGCAAATGCTGTTCAAAGCGCTTTTCAACGCCGCACAGCTCTTTCGTCCTGCCCTTTGCTTTCACTTGAACCACAACCCAGCATTTCATTCCTTCATTGCCATTCTGCTGTGTTGCGATTTCTACTCGTACGATTGCTCTGGTGGCCTGTCAGCGCTGTTGAATCACACTCATATCCACATTTCGTTTGGCAAAACGTTGTTATGAGTTGAGTGAAGATTGTGTCATGCCGTTTTGTCAAAGGATTTCTTCTCATTTCATTCTATTTATGGTAAACATTGCCAGAATTTGTGTGTTGAAGTCATACCAAGGAAACGAAATTTGAAATGTGGAAGAGTACGAGGACACCTTAGTGATGAGGAATTAGTTTAAGACAACGAACAGTTATGTCATTTCATTTAAATATTTTCTCCGGACACATCTGAGGATAGATAGTGATAATAAATTTTGAACAAAATCTATGGCTAATGAGGAATGAATGGAAACCTTAAATAAAACAGATCCTTACTTTGAATGCATTTTACAATTTTTCAACTTAAAAGATCGACAGCAGAGCCTAATTTAACAAATCTTTAAAAGTGCGATTTCACGACGGGTGCACTTGACGCTGCGGTCTAAATGTTCCAAAAGTTCATAAATATCTTAAAATGTTGCTCGACAGATGGCGCAGAAGCCGAATTAATTTGAAAATTGCTATGTATGAACTCATCTAGATCAATAATGAAACAGATATGCCGATCAATGCATACGCAAGCTTGGTTTAAAAAATATATTAATTATTAGTGAAAACGCTTTGAGAGGCTCTTTTGATTCAGAAATTTGGCAGTTCATTTGAAAATTAGCCAAAAAGTATACTTCTTTTCGCCCTACATCATCTAAGCTTTCCTCAACTCCGAAAATCTTAAATATAAAACCTACAATGGGAATCTACTTCATTTTAGGTTTAATGAAGAGAGTCTAGAGAATCAACGACTTTGATTTATATTTCATTATGATATTAGTTTTTATTCAACTTCAAATAAACATCTTTGAAGTATTATTGTCATGTAAAGTGAAGTCTATAGAGTGGAAAGGTTTTGGAGAGAGCAACTTGGCAGAGTCCTAGCAAATACATGTAGATATATTAGTCTCCTCTTTTCATACAAATTTTCTTTAGAACTAAAAATATATTGCGCTCCCTAAAAATCTAACTTATACTCAAAATCTACTACACAGTCGCAATAGGTCACACTACAAACCACTACAAACGTATATATAAAATTTAAGATATCTTTAAATATTTGAAAAGCTAAATGCAGCTGCTACTTACGCTCGGCTTCAATTTATGTGCTGCTGCAGTTGCGGTCTACAACTAAATTATGAATATACGCAAATGTAGAATTCTACTTCATAAATACTTCGCTTTGCTGACAAAGTTTGCAGGAGTCATCAGAGAAAGAAGGTAAATTGAAATGTTTGTATATATTCGTGCTTTAAACTAGCAAGCGGAAACTGTCAACTGTTTCATAGCTGATTTACATTTGAAATATGAAACGCTGAGATTGAGAAATAGATGATTGTGCGTTGGGTTGCGCAGCTGCCGTTTTGCGTGAATACAGCTACTCGAATATGGCACAAGCACTAAGCAGAAATATGAGCCATGCATTACTAGCTGCTGCTGCTGCTGCTGCTCATTATTTAAGAAATGTATTCATTTCGAATTTATTCAACTGACGGCAGGGTTATCCTGACAGTGCATAAAGTAAATAAGAGCCGTTTTATGGAAAATAAATTGTGCTGCTCAAATGCCAGTTATTTATCTGCATGCAAATATATAAGTATACACATGTAGGTACTTATGTTAAGTGCGCATTTGCGTATGAAATAACTGTATTTATGCATATGAACAACAGGCAACAGGAACAGCATGAAATGTAAAAAAAGTGGATGTAGGCTTTAGAGCGAGCCTAAGTCTTTTTTGGATTTTTAATTGGCTACAAATTATTATTTTTCTTTTCTTATATAATTTAAAAAAATTATTTTAAAAATATTCGTAAATTATTACTTCAAGCAAATATTCGAACATATTACAGATTATGAGTACTCTTTGATGAAATTTAAATATATATTACAGAAAAAAATAATGTTTAGTGTTGGGAATTAAGTTAGGATATAGAACTTCTTTCAATCTGGAATTGGATTGTGCATTAAGGAGCAAAAAAAATTGTTAAAAACCCACAACACATAAAAATCATAGATTGGTTGCGTATACTCCACAGCGCAATCGCTCGAATTAGTGTGTTACTTTTGGTTTCACGTCTGGTTAAAGTGGGTAACTAATACATACAAACATGTGTAAAAAAGCGCGAAAGCGTTAACAAATCGAACGCTTCGAAGGTGAGTGCTGCGATAACGCGCCACAAATCGAGTCGCCGTAAGCAAATACCGACGCAAACTGCCAGTGGCAATAACACTTTTTGCAGCTGTCAAAAGTTTATACAAAAAAAACAACAATAAAGCAAATAACGCATGAAATAGAAAGCTTGTGAAAGCTAACATACGTTAAAAAAGAATTATCCTATTTTTAGCGATATAGAAATGAAACGATATATAAATGGATAAATATAATATCTGTAGAATAAATAAGTATAAGCAATTTGGTATATATAAATTAATAAAAACGGAACAGAACACCTAAAATGGATTTTTACATACTTACTAGTGAAATATTATGTTAGAGAAACGCATTTTTGGTGTTCATGAGTAGGGAGTTAAGAAAAATATTTATCATTTGTCCTTGAAATGTCACATCCGGAAATGTAAGATAGAGTTGGCAGAATCCACGGTACTCTCTGTAGATTCTGAAAAACGCAGACCACTGAATCGAATTTGATCAGCTGGATCATAAAAAATTAAGTAAATAAAAATTTAAAAATGTTTGTTCCAAACTCACTATCTATAGCATCACATAGCTCGAATCAAAGCTTTCGATTTATTTAGTTTATTGTATAAAAATCACATTGTAAACTAAATAACTAAAGTATTAGACACACTCTCTCCTATACTACCCCCGGACACACTCATACGTTACAACTTTCCTGCATGTTTGTCTAAATTGGAAGCGTGCAAATTCTCTTAACTCAGATTCTCGATTAAAAATAACAATAAAAATAAGAAAACATTTCGGAGCAAATACACGTTCATGGTGGCGCTAATTAGGGCGGCAGCCCCCACTGACAGGCGTTCAATTAACAGCTTCTGGTTGAGATAACCAAACAACGAAGCAAGCAAGCAAACAACATGCAGTGAAGCAAAACAAGCACGCAGTGGTGAGAGCAGGTGGTGCATACGAGGGCAGT